>JAQIXQ010000193.1:0-46226 GCA_034700485.1 Pseudosinella alba | reverse complement strand
GAAGTGGGTCAAAGGTCAAAATTTTAATTTACATTGTCGTAAATGGAAAACTGTCATACTTCAACGTCATATTACTTATATTCACTTTCAGCTCCGTAGTTAGGTCGTTGTAAACGTTTATTTTATCATAATTTTTAAAAAGTCGTGATAGGTTGAACTGTACGGTTAGGTTACTTTCTCCCTGACTGAGACACTTGCTACCAGCGTACCCGGTCCAGGGACTGAAAACACCACAAGTGTAGCATCCACATAAAGTTGAAGTACCACTAAAATAACAAACCTTCGATTTGATAGTAATATGATATGATATAGCATAGCAGATAGGTACATCATATAACATTTTGCTAGAATGTAACTTTGGTAGTGGCAATTTCGGGAGGCTGAATAAAATTTAATAAAAATAAGTACCCAATTGGACTCACAATGTTGAAGTAGTTAATTTTTGAGAGGAAGAATCACCGGGAATGGTAGATGAAAGGAATGAGTTTTTTGTTTTAATGTATTTGCCTTGCCTTATGCTATGGAAAACATCTAAGCGTAAGCATTTTATTTAGATAATTGAAGTTACGTATAAAGTACTAGACTTTCACTGACTACATTGTATGTTGATTTAAACAGTGACGTATAAAGGAATGGCCAGAATTAATATACCTATTCATAGGCATAGGATGGGTTGAAATATTATATAAAAATCCTGAATAGCACAAAAAGCAGGCCTAGCATTACAAGACCTACCCATTTCTCATGATATAATGCATTTTACTTTACTGTTGCTGTTTATCTGACTTACGTAAGTAAATCGACTGTTTTACTGGAAATGGGAATTGGATTGCTTTGCATTTATTAAACTCAAAAGATAATGTTAGTGAAAGAGGAAGAATATAGGAATAGGAATGTAACGAAAGAGAAAGAGAGAGGAGCGCACCAAATTCCAATGAAACACGTTTTGCTCAGAGCATTTTCAATTTGGAATTTAAATGAAGAGGATTAAAATGTAAGGGAAAATATATGGCTACGTTGAAGGAAGCATGAAATCAGGAAGATTTTCGTGTCTTCTCTATCCACTATACATATACTTTCCCTGGGTACATTTCTACCTTTTTCGGATCGGATATAATAACCCAGTCGTGATGAAGCCAAATGCATATAAAATTGATGTAGGTATCTTATAGCCTGGGAACAAGAACAACTCATATGAGTTGGCTGGTAGATAGACAGCTACTTGCACTTGCTCCAGCCTTTTCTTTTGAAGATGAATGAACAACGGGAAGTTCCATCTGTGTGTGGCTGGAACTGGAGACTTTCTGTGGGGATGGGAAGAGGCAGGCTAAAAATATGCACAGCCATACATAAACTTTTTCCTCATTGAAGGCAGACTATGAATGGAACTGGATGGGTTCCATTTTCTTTAAGCTTTTTAAAACTGCCGAGCAGTAATTCCGTATCGGCACATTAGTGAATGCCGAGATGAAAGTGACAGACAAGGTTGTCAAGAGTTCCTACCCAGCCCATTTTTTATTTATTTATATACCACCTGAACAGTGACGGCATCAATAATACCGGGAAATAAAATGAATGAGGTATTAGATGGATGTCGGATCTGTGATTTGAATGGATCTGAACCAAATCCGAATCCCGCAGAATTAAACTGCGGGGTTTTTAATAAAAAATGGGGAGATCGAATGAAATATGGCTGCTACAATCATATCGTGACATAAAGTGTACCTAGCTAAAATATTATTATTTTATTTTAATCAGTATTTCATTTGAGCCATGTATAATAGTTAGATGAAAGCTGACTTGGTTGGCTCTGGAATATATACGCACACAGTTGGAAAGTTTATGCAGCCAAGTACAATGGCATTTCGAAGTGAATTTAAAAGGGTAAATATTATTCGGAATAGCTGTGGACTCTAGAGCAGTAGTAATTAAATGCAAATGCTTAAATAAAGAAATTTATACGGGAATGCAAATTCAAACCCTTAAGGATACATACTAATGTCAGGGAATGGTGAAAGCAACGGAAAGGAAGAAAGCTTTATTACTACCAAGTACCAAGCCTCATGTGGCAGTGCTGAGCTTCGTGCGTTTTTGCTAGAACTGGGTGATAGGACGATAGGAGACCAACTGTCTCGTCAGTGTCCGTCGCACACGTCCAAAACCTAAATGCTAAATATGTACATTTGGAACTAACTAGTATATATATTTGTACATATGTAAGTTAGTTTTTATCCGTTTTTTAAAGCAAAACTCGTTTGAGATCGATTTTGGTTAAGCTGTTACTTTAATTTTATAATACAGAAAGTCCGGTCGTAGACCCTGACGTTTGCCTTTAACTTTTCCATCTAATTATGACTTATGGGGAAAATGCTTTCCAATATTTTCTATCCGAACATCGTGTCCATTCTAAATCACTGACCATACCTGATTTATTACTTGCCGCTGAGACAAATTAGCCGAACAATAAATTACAGTTTGGAACCGGTGGGAATCTACACGGTTGGATTTCGGTTTTCAGTTTCAGGTAACTCAAGGGGCCTATCCGTACAATGAACCGAAATATTTTAAGTTTGGTTAAAAGAATCGAGTGTTTCACTTGGGATTGGGTTTCGTAAATGCATACACTTTGGAAACTCGATTGTTATTTCACGAGTCAACAATAATTTTAAAATGAGAAAAGAGTAATATATTCCCTTTGAGCTCCCTGTCCATCAGCAAATATGATGAGTTGAAGTTGAAGAACTTACCTAAATTCCTTTCCCAGTTCATTATAGCTAATGTGGGCCATTAATACATAGGTACTTTGAATGGACGCTTGAATTGAATGCTGAACATTTTCGTTTTTTTTATGTATTACCCCCTTCTTGTGCACTCATTTCCTCCAATAACTTCCTGTTCCAGAGATTAGACTGCGTGCGGACAGGGCGAAACAGGTATAGATAGGCACACGGCTCATCACTACTCCATGGAAATGCGGGTAACACTTTCCTCTCCATTTTTACTTCTCACAACCCCCGGAATGGAACGGGGATTTTGGCGTTGTGAATTCCTTGATGTGATGTGATGCTTCACCTACCAGACACATATCCTCATATGGATGTGGCCCAACCCTGCAAATATGAGACGAGATGAAATGTCTGTACACTATGGCTGTATTCTTACTTGATGTGCATAAAAAAAGAGAAAGAGTTTCATTTTGTATTTCCAAACACGTGCCAATGTGTATATGTGCATGATCAAAACTGGCAGGGCTGGCTTGGCTGCTGCCAGAGGAGAGAGAGGATGTCGAATGGGGCTAAGGAGAATGGGACGACAGAAAGGGAACGAACAGAGAAGAGCCGTTCCAAACAGCGGTAGCCAGAGAACTTTTTTTTTGGAACAGGGAAACGAACCAAACCTAAACCAACGCCAAACCCATGATGGTACAATATCATCGCTTATATTCAGCCCTATTTATATACCTATACAAAATCAGACATCAGACTTTTGCTAGGGAATAAGACTTGGACCGGGGAAAAAACTCTAGTGAAAGTGTAGAGAAAACTGGAAGAAAAAATCATGCATTGCCTTCTGGTACACGACTGGCATTTTTTCTCCCTCTCCCTCTCGTCGCGTGTAACTTGAAGTTTCATTTTTATGTGGAGTCGGGGTGGTGGTGATGATGTTGCTGCCTCCTTCGCTTTTTATCCTTCTCTTTTATTGCCCTTTCTTGGTGGCTCTCCCTGGCAGTGCTAAGACAGCTCTCTCTGGATATGGATGAGAAAATGCCTGCAATATATACTACTTGGAAGATGGAAAGGAAAGGAGATATAGACATGTACATACCTAATATGTCCAAAGTTCATCTTTCCACTTAGACCCGTGTGTATAGTTTAGTTTGTATGATCTGTACAGAGGAGAGGAAATACTGTAGCATCTTAAACGTAGTTTTTTCCTCAGCCATATTTATGTATATATTGGAATATAAGGGTATTCTCTTCCCTTTCACTTCTCACTCTAATGCTCCTTGTATCTTATTCGTTTAGAAAGTTGAGATTCTGACGGAACGGAAGACTGAGAAGCTCACAGAGAGAGAGAGAGACCCGAGCTTTCTTTCTTTCCTTTTTTTCTTCTTGAGCAGCATCCACAATATTCTCTTACGTAAACCTCTTCCATTCTATCTATTGAGGGGAGTGAGTGGTGGTTGAATTTCTGGTGGTGTACTGATAGCTTCTACTGTCATATCAAAACCAATTGTATCCGGAGACTCCGGAAACCATTCTGGTTGGCCTTCGTATATATTTTTTTCTCTGTGGATAATGCTGCTGGAGAAAGGAATGAAAAGGGGAAGAAGGGAAAGCAATGTTGATGTCGGTGTGGTGGTGGTGGTGCTCCTTGGTAAATGGCTTGGAGATGTTTAAAGGAAAGTCGTTGCCCTATTTACTTTTACATTGAATTTTTTATACTTTCCAATGTACACAGAGAACTATCGTCAGTTTTTTTCTTCGTGAGGATGATATTGCGATGTTTGATTGCCCTGGGGAGTGATGCTTCATAAAAACTTCCGATCATAATTCACACGTATTTATTAAGGTGGCTCCAAGGCAAGGCTCAGCCCAACAATAAGATATTCCTTTCAAGTCCGAAATTTTTTATTTAAAAAATTATACAATGAAAAGTGACAATGATTTTTGAGAGGAAACATTTGGCTCTGAGGGAGACGGAGACGTTCGTTGGATGTGTGTGCGGTATGTTGACCAAGCTAAATAAAGATCAAACACAAGTCAATGCACGATGGTACGTGGTAATAGGGAGCTGGTACCTGAACTGAAATCCAATATGGATGGTGTCGGACTACCTAGATTGATGATGATCATGATGATGATGATGAGTGGCTAGATTCCTTGTCCATTTGTTGTGTGCTTGAATTCCAAATGGGATTGACTTGAGGCAGTAAAAATTTGGTAGTCCAGCCTAGGTAGGTAATAATCGTAATAATAGCTAATTATTCGGAATCATTCTGCCGTGTTAGAGCAAAGATATTCAGCTAGCTCTGAATGCCTGAATTACCGTTTGGTTTTCGGATGAACAAGGGTAAAATGATTTGTATTGAAGGATTGCAATATTGCAAGCAACATCGGGTTAATTGAATGTCATAAAGTGGTTGTACAACGTCGGACTGGTAATTTTCTGATTTTTTAAAGCTAAAATTTAAGATAGGTAATTTCTGTGGGTGATTGGTTTTAAAAGCAAGCACAGTTTTAATGGACAAATTGAAATGAATTATGTATGAAAATTTCATATATAGTTCATTTCATAATGAAATATACATTTGGTTCTGTCACGAGATTTCATTTATTTAATTTTCCCAAATTTAATTTTTTACCGTACCGGTGAAAACAGTTCCCTGCAGTGGTAACAAGATCTCCATTTAGCCTACCAACAACAGGGAACAACAATGGACGTATAAATTGTATTGGAACAACAGATCATCGAGAGAGAACTATACATTCCACACCTAGCAGACAAATGCAAACATTATGTTGTGATGCTGTTGTGGATGCAAATCGGATACATCTTGAAAATCAATTGCTGCTTCTTCGTCCTTGACGATAAAACCAACTGAAGATGTTTGATTGAAATAGTGAAAGGGTTAGTGGGAGTATCTGTATTTCTGTGTAGTTGCGTGTGGGATTGATTCTCTCTGCCATGCCCATACCTATGTAGACGAGACGAGGAAAGCCAAGTTATTCAAGGTTTGTTGAGCATTTCCTGGGACTTCAAAAGTTATACTAGTACGATTGCAATGATTGTAGGATTACTACTTAGTATTTAGCATATATCTATCTCTATCTCTCTAGCAAATGGGCCGAAGAGCAAGACCAACAGCGATGCATCAACCAACGACAGAGAGGGAATGCTATTTCGCTTTTCACAACTAATATATTACGTGCTGCTGGGCTTTTCAATGATTATCCACCCGAAATATCTTTCGACTTTATCTTTTACGTAACGTATGTGGGGTCGTGATGAAACGGCATTATGGGATGATTCCACCGATTCCGATATAATGTACAGATAGTTTGGATGTGATGTGATGCATCTGTGGAACAGACGACGGGGACAAAAATAGACTTTGCATGGATTAAATTGGGCTCTTCTCTCCGAACAAAACGGACGTATGGGGAATAGCTAGGTACATATATTTTTTCAGGAGGGTATATCCTTTCAGTTCAGTTATTTTGGTTTTTTTGAGGAGGAGGAGGAAAAGGAAGAAGGATGTCGTGTCAAACCGTTTGTAACGGTGGCCCATGAATAGTGCTGCTGAGCAGTTAATTTTGGGCAGAATTAGATATCTCTTCTGTACCCCTCTGGGGAGCATAATATTCAGCAGAGAATAGAGCTACTGGCTAAAGAAATAAAACTTCAGGCCATTCCACACAAAGCAGCCCTGCCGCTTTTATAGGCTTACTGTCACCCGCATAATATGATATGGTGGGAGGGAGTTGCTTATTATCTTTATTTTTTCTGAATAAATGAAGATGAAGTGTGAAAGGCGTGTGTATATTTATTATGAACATTGTTAGAAAAGTATGATTACCTGCTTTATTACACTGGCTTCGGGGGAAGGGAATGAGAATATTATTATGATAATCAAGATGTAGAAGAATGGAAGGGACAGGAACGGGGTCCTTTTTAATCCTGGACATTGTTTACAGTATTATTTATAGCTTATTGTACTCTTTATTTTAAATAGAGGATCTGCATACCATAAAATAAATGCATTATTATTGGGCTAAAAAGAACAAAAAAGGAAGGAAAAGAAAACAATGCGTGAATATACTTGGTTTGGTTGGTTGTTGGCTGGTCGGTCAATGCTTTTACTCTGGTCCTCTGGTCTGGTGTGTTTTTTAATACTTTTTTTTTCGCTTGTCTTGCACCTCCTGTTAATAATGTGTGGAATAAACAAAGTAAATGACACTGTAGAAATGGCTATAAATCAGAGATGTGAAGGGAGTCGAGACGACTCGCTCGGCGAAGGACTGGTATACAACATAAATTTAACACTCTGTCAGAAAGACGGCCCATTATATGATCCTACAACGCTTTTATGACCTTCTGAGAGGTTAGCTTGGAGGGGGAAATAGAATGAGAGAGAGAGAGAATGGAGGATGGCTTCCATTAAGAGGGAGAAAGCAAATTGGGAAGTCCTGCGGTAGAGACTCAGAGAGAGAGAGAGAGTGGAAAAGGGAAAACTTTCTCTCATTGAGAAATAGTGTAATGGGTAATGTGTGTGGTTCACACTTTGAACGGGTATGGATATAAATGTGTGTATGATCATATACATAATATCCCACCACCAATGAAATTGTTATCGAATATTCAGAATAGGGATGGAGTGGGAGGATGATGATATAGGATGAACCTTATTTTATTCCGGGATTTTCTCTCTAGCTATATGGTATACAGGTGGATATTATGTGGATAACAATGGAGCTAGGGTCGTGTTCTTGCTCAGCAAAAGTACAGAAGTAAAAAGTGGGAACCACCAACAAGATAATCCTATTTTGGGGTGGTGTGGCTCAAACGACTGGAAATATTACTTCCCTTCCCCGCTGCTATGCTATGGTGGGTAGTAAAATATGCATCTATTTGTTTTGAATTGTCTTCCCTTGCCACACTGCCACTGCTGCTGAATTTGCACAGAAACAGGAAACTAATAGCAATGTCTTTAGTGGCACATTTGCTCTCTCCGTCTCGACTCTCGACTACCCCTTCCCACCCATTCCCCGTCTCTCTCTCTAATTTATCCTTTTCTGGTATGGATAGATAGTTTGTATATAATCAGGCAGGAACATTTTGGGCTGGCCTGTTTTCTCTCCCCGTTTTCATCTCATCATCATGAATTGTTGTTGGTCGGCGGTTTCACAGGAATTCCCAGGGAAGAAGGACCCACTTTACTAGGTAGTTATATAGGAGGATCTTGACTTATGTATGAAATGGAATGGTTTCTGCTCTTCCTTCTTTCTCTAACTTGATGATGTATAGATGGGCGGATGCCATGTGCGCGGCTTTTGACTCTTGGAAGCTATTTCAAATTAACAAAAGGTGAGTGAAATATATCGAGCATGGAACTGGGGAGAAAGAAGGAAGGGAGGTTGGGTGGGTGGGTGAAATGAGCTTGACTTTACAATGGCTAAATTACGTATTTAATACTCTCCCTTTCCCTCTCTCTCCTCTTATGTGTCTGTCCCCTTTTCTCTCCCATTTTCTTATTGTTTGCTCTGCTAATGTTCCTGGCAAGTTTGCTCATTTAATCAATTCATGCCCGTTGCCTGTGGCGTTTCAAAAGGTTAGTGCAGTTATTTAAATGTACCTCTCTATATAGGAAGATGGAGTGGTGGTGGTGGTGTTGTTGTTTCCTCTACACTTTCTTCTATTCTTCCTCCGTCGTCTTCTTCTGGAAAGTATGATACGGGGTGACCACACAACCAAACCGCTCCACTAGCGGTCAAATTCTTGTAGAATCTACATGGGAATGGGTGGGTACAATAGGAATGGCTCTCCGCTATTTATTAAACAATTCCAAATTTAGTTTCCTCATAGTTGGGCACACAATACAGACAATTTCCAACATTCAACAAAGTCATTTGACATACGTACTTAATGGTTAAGTTGTAATAAAAAGTTATGTTCATTTCATACCCATGCCCATGATGATATTCATAGTTAAACAAGCCATAGATGTTTACCGTAACTCGTTATCCGCATCCATCCCGGCTCCTCCGCATTCATCATCATCATCCCATGTGGTTGGTTACCACTCAAATTGATTCGTCGCTCGGAGGCTACCACTGCCGCTGCTTTTCTTCATCCTCCCATCCCAGGATGATATGGGCTTCTCCTCTCACTGATTTGAAAATAATTGTCCTTCCTCACATTTATAGGTGGGGCTGGGTCATAAGGGAAGAGGCGCGTGATGTGATGTCTGATCAAGACCTCCTCCTCTGACTGGGGGAGTCCAGGGAAGAAAAAATGTTGAAATGCCCCACGAGTTCTCCATACTTCATTACATTCCATAAATATAACAGTAATATGGGAAGTAAAGAAGCATGGAGTTCGACTGTGGGGCTGATTTTTTCTCCCGTTTCCGCTTTTCATTTTCTCCTTCCTTCCGATCCGCTTCCATTCCACTGTCCTGTCTTTTCTTTGGAGCTGACTGATTTGTTGTCGGGCTCAACTCAAGCCAAGCCATCGGTGTTCAGCGGCATCATCATCAGATCTTCTTGAAATGGGCTTTTTTAAAAGTTATATTGTCAAAGAAAACTTTTTCTTCTTCTATCCAACACATTCACTGAATATAAACGTTTTGTTACGAAGTAATAATGGTAAATCCTAAAAATAAATATTTTTCGTACAAAGAAAATTCTGTCGGTGGTGGGTCCACAATAACAATAAGCTTCGGAATCAAAATATCTATGAAAACGGATGAGTTGGAGAGAAAGCCACTTAAAAACAAGAGGAATTGGAGTTCATTCCGTGTTTTTTTTAAAGTAGGCACAAACGAACATTTCCAAGAGACTAACTTTCATTGTTGCTTTGTCTTTACCGGTTTCAGATTTAGCGTGTTTGCTCCCTCCCAATTTTACTTATATATCCAACTATTGCTTTTTCATCTAGTTTACGTTGTCTTGTAAGTAAATCTGTCCCTACAGATTTAGGGATAAAGAATGAAAGTCGTTTTTGATGTCCTGATGTGAAGTCTTGTTGCATTATAGATATATCTCGTTATATTCTGTTTAGTTACTCAAGAAAAATACATGGTCATTGGTTGGGTCGGTACTTTTACTTTTCCCGTTACCCGGTAAAAAAATATATATCTAAAAATCTGCTTCTTTCGAGCTTTCTACAAGGGAAAAAAAGTTAGGGCTCAACTTGTTTTTCTAAGGGTTGTTAAGACAGGAAGGGAACTGGAAGAAACTACACTGGCTCCTATACATAGGTACATTGGATACTAGTTGGGGCGGATTTGCAAAAAAAAAACTATGGATATGATGGTGGCTTAAGTCTTCTTTATTTCTGAAGTCTTGCTCAGCTTCCGTGCTCTCTCCTTCTCACTGATTTCCTTGCAAATAGGATCAGTTGATTGTGTAAAGCCTATACAGTTTGTCATTTTCTCCCTAATACCTTTTCTCTCTATATTTATATTTGTTGGAGGGGAGATATAGTCGATCTTGCACGATTTTTTGGTCACATATACACAAGAAGAAGAAGAAGAAAAAGAATCAATACTTTACTTTTACTATTATCCAGGAATCTTTGAAAAAGTAACAAGCGGTCCAAGTAACCACCACCACCGCCAACATCACCATCATATCCTTCTCTGCGTGGTTATCACCATTACAGTTATATAGTTTGATGGAATTATTGGTTGTGGTTGGGAGGAAAGAAGTGAGTTAGTCCCATCGGGGAGAAAAGTTGAGAGGAAAGGTATGAGCTGAGAGAAAGATAGTGGGATGTGGTGGGATGGAGATGGAAAGGGAGAGAGAGGGAAAAAAATAAATGAGAAAGAAGAAGAAAAGTGGAATCTTGAAGGAGGGAAGGGAGTAAAAGAAATAATTTTTATACCCAGTTGAGCGAATAAATGGAAGGATCTATAGGATATGAACTGACAGACAAGTTTGATGAGCTACTGGGCTCTCTGTGGCCGGGGTCTGGGTGAGATGAAATGTTGAAGGGAAAAAAATTAGCTCTTGGAAATTATGTGATTTACTCTTGGCCTAACTTGTTACTGTTGTTAATATTGTTGAAAAGTAGAAACGGAGAGAGCGATTGTGAGATGAGAGGAGAGATAGAGATAAGTTTCTTGACTGGAGACTACCAAAATGGATAAAGTATTTGTAAAGGTAATTGCCTATATGAGCACGTAAGAATGAGAGAGAGAGAGAGTATTTTTTTAAAGAGAGATATTGAAGGAGGAAGAAAGATTTTAACTAAAGGGAAGAAATACAAAAGCGAAAGAAAAGACTTAAGTCAACAAAACTTGAATATAAAAAAAAACTTTTCCGTTATGATATATATTTCCAGACATTTTCTCTGCTGAGTTGTAATGGAGCCGACAGAGTCGAAATGAAAAAGTTCACAAAAAACTGATAACTATGATGGTAAATAGCGAATAATGGTAAATCCGGTGACTTTTATAGAATATTGAAGTTTTGAAAAGGCTTTGATTGGACTTGGAAAATGATAATTTTCGTATCGATTCGTATCACGATGAGTTAACCTGACCACTATTTCCATCCCACATAAGTACGGATATAGGTAGAGTAAGTAATTCGTTTGTCTTTGTCTCACTAACGAAGTCTTGTACGAAGTACTTGATTAAGCATGAAAATTTTGAGGACAGTACTTGTGGTAATTTGTGGAGAGAAAAATGGTAATAAAAGAATAAAATCTCCTTTAATAAGACTCTTATCGTCTCTCTATTTCCTTTAATTAAGTTTAAAACATGAGACGATAGAGAGAAAAAACTTCATGAAAATTGAAGGTTTTGAAATGGAATTTTTTGAGACTGGATGAGACGAACATCACCTCCGGTCCAAAGAGATAATGTAAATGAGCTACCGTTTTGAACCTTTTTCAAAATGATGCCTTATTCCCAAGGATTTTTAATGTAATAATACTTTCCTACTGCCATATGCATTTCAAAATGGGACTGAAAAAAGTTGCATTGCATGGGTACATTATTGGAAGTGGTGGTGCTGTTAGGTAACTAGAGAAGGAGAAGGAGGAAAATGCTATATTAAAACAAAACGGGAAAGACGGGGACGGAAATGGTGGCTTAAAATACATGGAGAAGAAAAACGGGAAAAGGGATTCTCTCTCAACTTATTTTTCTATGATGATGATGTTTTAAAGATAGTCCAATCACGGCAGCTAGATGATTGGCCAAGTGTGGTTCATGCCATTCCAAATTTGTACAGAACAAAAATAGAATGTGTTCATCGGATGGAGGGATGGAGATGAGCTTTTGAAGAAAAATCAGGCCCTGTTTCTGTTTCAGCCAGAGAGAGTAGTTGCATGGAATATAATGATGGATGTAGTGTGATATATTCATACTTGGAATATGAGCTTACTTATAATGCAAGAATCTTAAGAAAACTACATAATATGCATATGTGCATGTACCTAAAATACAGATATCCGTTAACCGAAGAAGGCAGACCCAACAAACTTTTTTTCAGTGCAGTGCAGTGGCAAGTAATAAAGTTTAAGATTTCTCTCTCTCTCTCTCCTTCTTCTCCTCTATGCACATGTTAAACATTAAAATAAGTGAAAACGTTAGTTTAGTTTTGTCAAGGAGGGATATATGGATATCGGGTAAAATTCAAAGCGTAATCTGGCAATTGCATATGTGGGACAAATATGTATATTTAGGTAAGGCAGGCATGTAAATGTGAAATATTTTGAGGGTGTGTATTCAGCTCGCTCACGTACGTACTAATTCCGATCTGCCATACGCTCCCAAGATGGGATGGGACAGACTTACAAGAAGTTGTAATTGTAAAGCAAGAAGAGAGAAAAATATTTAGGGAGAGAAGAGTTCGGGACTGAAAGGTTTCGAGCAAAAAATATTCCCTTGAAATTTCGTGATATATGGGATGAGGAATGTATGTATATGAGTCATTTGAGAGATCGGGATTGGAAGGAAAGGGAGGAAGTGTTTAACTTTAATACACCTAGTTAAATTTGCCTTCTTTACCCGAGTCTAAGGTTTACATAGATGCCACGGACATTTGAAAAACATATAAAATGCCGTAAGATGACGATGATGATAATCGTGGAAATCATTTTAGTTCTGCCAACGGTCCACATCTTTCCTCTATTTTCTCTTTCTCGGGCTTCTCAAGGCAGTAACGGACGAAGAAGCTCCTTTCTTAAAGAAGGATTTCTGGATGACGACACGACGATGAGTTTAAGAAGAAGAAGCTCCACTTGGCTTGGTTTGGTTGGCCGGTATGTATTGGAATTGGAGTGAATGGATGAAGATGAAACAAAAACGGTTGACTAATCTTCAAGTCCGTTAATATGAGGAGGGTTTCCATATGCATATTTTACTTAAGAAACTGTAATGTAATGTGATCCCATGCCATGTCATGTACCTCACTCACTCACTCACCAAAACTATCATGTGTTCATTTACATTTATTTTTGAGTTCGGGAATTGAATTGAATTTGGGGATATATAAATGTACCTTGTGTAGGCATTTGCAGCTGTTGCAGTGTTTGCTGACCCATCCATCCTGTCTGTCTGACCAGGATGATGATGTCGTGTCGTGGAGGGGGGAGAAGAAAGGGGCTCCTTGTTCCGAAACCGGTAGCCCAGCACTGATCCTTCAATACAGATAATAATGACTATGCCCAAACCAAAAAGGAGACATATATTTAGGTAGATGCTATATGCAGACACGTTTCATCTTAAAAGAAAGCTCGTGAAGTAATTAAAGTGCATTTGAATGCATGAGGCGACTTTGCTGAGAAAACAATATATTTCTTGGAAGATTTCTTGGGGGTGGTGGTGGAGGTGGAATGGAATGGGATCCAGGATTTCATTTCAAATGAGGAATGGTACGGGTAAATGAGTTTTCCTTCAAGAGACAATAATCCGTAAGACTTGAGCTGGGAAACAGAAAGGGACACGTTGTTACATTTACATTATTTCTGAATTTTAGTTTCACAGTTAGGAGGAGAATTTACTGCACAAGGAGCAGGATGTGTGAGGGGAAAGGGAAGGGATGTCTGCTTTCCAAGATAATATAATTTATTAAATACGACAACAGAATTAAAATACAATCCTTGGAATTAGAATGGAATTCATTCATGTAGCTGCTAATGCGCATATGTAGGATTTGAATAACATGTGCCTGGCCAGAATGGGTTTTGGGGAATTGTATTTTAATTGGAAGGTGGATGATTTAATAGTTAAAATAGGAGCTATATTTTACTTATTTTGGACAAACGAAACCGAAATATACTCCAGTACAGAAATTATTATCATGCGTTTGCCGTTTGAGCGATTATCTTTTAAAATAATTTTGTCCGGGTACTCAAAAATGAATGGATTTTCATGTAACGATGATTTAGATGATCTATGCTTTTGAGATTTCACCAAAGTAGGCATTACAACATTCGTCAGATCAGAAATAATTCAATAATGCGTCAAAACTAAAAGATGGATATGGAATGGAATGCTTTCAGCTTACTACAAAAGTTAGTCCACCACGCAAACTAAAATTTTTATATTAATAACTGAAATTGCTAATCGAAAATGTTATGTATTTATCGTCGCCTCTCTGTCAGCCAAAGTCCTTGCATGTTTTTCAACCGCATGCACCATCCCATCACCAAACCCAACCCTTGTATATTGCTTGGGATGACGATGATGATGATTCGGAGGATGTGCGTGGGGTCATTACGTTAGTTTATATATAATTGGCTCATAAATGGATTATATATACCTTGTTTCAGTATCAAATTTGCCACGCCCTTGGCTGGCTTTGCCTGTTCCAACACTTTTTATGATCTCTCGCAAGAATCTCTCTTGCTTTATGTCGTTGAAGCACCCTAAATATAGGTATATAAAATGTACCTTGCAATGGATGATGAAAGTCGAGTTTTTGCAACCCGACATTGCAAGTCATATTAACTAAATTAGATAGGGGAGGATAAAATACAATAAGTGTACTTATAAGAGCCAGCCACACCACACCACCAAACTTGACTTCGTTACAAACATAATGATTGGATTGGGGAGATAACATTGTTGTGTAAATGTGTACAGATTTTCGGAGCATATATTTAGGCATGAAAAGTACATCCAATCCAATCCATGATATTTTAAACTTTTACTCGGTTCTCTTCCATTCTCTCCTTATTATTATTCCACCCAACTAGAGTTTACAAATAATCCCGAAACGGAACTTTTTTTGGGTTTGATGCTGTTAAGAAGACGGGTTGTTGTTTTAGGAAGTTGCTAACTTGCAAAGTAGAATGTATCTCAAGAAACCGGCAAAGATACATACATGCATATAAATCGAGTTCGTCATACCCAGTCATAGGTAATCAGTTTACAGAACTGAAGCTGAGCTTGGATTTTGGAATATAGGGAAAAGAAGGAGAAGAGCCGAGGAGAGACTTATTGTTTGAACTAGACTGTGCTATGCACAAAAGGAGAGAGAGGCTCTGCTTAAAAGAAGAAGGTTGAGTCTATTTATGGGTTCAGGTCATGTTTCGGGAACTTTTTAGGTTTGGGAGTCTTCCAAGTTAGAACAGTGTTATTCTTTTTACTCTATTCTCTCTCTTTACTTCTCATTGACAACTAATAACCGTCCGCGAGCAATAAAAGTGTAGGATGGAAGAAGAAAAGGGAAAGACGAAGAGCATAGAAATAATCTTTGTATTCGGATTCAGTCAGAGCTCCTTCTTATATGATATGATGATATTATATGATTTTGCCTCTGTGCAAATTAACTATGTACATTCATCGTATTTTCATTTTCTCCCTCTCTCCGAGAGTAGCTCAATCTTCTCATTTAGATTTCATTGTTCCTTTTGGTTCCTCTCTCTGGCAATCAGCTTAATGCAGTGTTTTTCTTACTATTACTATTGGATTTTTCTCATATCTAGGAAGTTGTGGCTGGCTTGGTTTGGCTATGCTATATGGAAAGGGAATGATGTAAGGAAAAGGAAGGAAAGGAACCTACTTCCAAAATATCCAACAGCCATTTTCACTACATAATTCCGCTTTCCTCCTATTAATATTATGTTTGAAGATTATTGGCATTTCCTTTGCTCACGTCATACTCAAAACCAATATGATTCTTGGACCAAGTTATCTTTGTAATGAATAACTTACGTAATATACCTAAACCAAGCCAAGTGGCAAAAGGGAATCATAATAATGATATCATTTCCATTAGACTGTACTCCATGTTTGCTATTGTTTCAGATATGGTTCTTTTCTGCTGGAAAATGAACCCATTGTTAAAAACAGGAGAATTTGCTTTTCCATTTGATTGCAAAACCAGTCGATACTATATTAGAAACTACTTAAAGAAAATTGTGAAATGCCCAACTAATTACTAATGCAATCATTGAATCATTGATTGGGGTTGCCATTTCATTGATCCGTCTGTCTGTTTTTGCGTGAACTGCTGCGTTTGCCTTTGCTTTAAAATTCAATTCTTTTTTTAGTGGTGTGTATTGGCTTGGCACTAGAGTGAGTGGGAGAGAAGGATATAGAAAAAGACAAAAGGCTCAACAAAGTGAGACAAAAGAGATAAATCAACAAAAAAAAAGTACAAAAGGGCTTCAAGTAGGCATGTACACTTCTCCATCTCCATCGTTTGTTGTACTGTTTGTGTGTGAATGAGGTTTAATTTCAAGAGAGCTGGGAAAGGATTGAAGCTGTGAAGGAGTATCTTTGCAAGTTTTATGGTAATGTCGCACGTATTTATGAAATAGACGGTACGTAATATTGGTTTGTCAATACTCGCCTATAAAATGTCGACTGACTTAATGGAACACGCTCCCCCCAACTCGGCGTATTTATGTACGGAGTAAGTACTCTGTCGTAAGGCCTTGTAGTAGTGGTGGGGTCGTTTGCATAAGCGGATTTAACTGATTGTCTTTCCAAGCACGTGCATATATAATACTTCCAGACCAGCAGTATGCAAATTGAGGTCTAGCTGCAAACTGGTTGAAAATGGAATTGAGCAAAAAGGAGGAATGAAGAGAGAGAGAGAGAGTTTCTTTTCACATCCGTCTCTCCTTTCCCATTTGAGCTTTCTCCGTGGAGAGAGAAAAAAAAACTGGGGATCCAAAAGTTGGTTTTAGCCCAAGCCTAGGTGATGTTGATGTATTCATGTATAGGAGAGGAGAAAGAATATGCATAATAAATACACTCCGGGAAAAGAACAAGGAAATCTGGTAAGCCTATCAACGGAAACGGGGAAATTCAGAAGGAAAGGACTCCTGGCTTGCCAAGCCAAGCCAAGCCAGGGCTCTCCCCAACTTCTAACGAAGAAAGTGACGGAGGAACTAACGAAAATCCGCTCGCCTTTTGGTAAAAAGAAGGCAAGGCCCAAGCTATGTATGAAGGTGTCATTAAGTATGTAAAAGTATGTTCCAAAAAGGGATATGGATGCCAAGCCAAAAGCCTGTGTGAAGGGGAAGAGAAAGCTTGTTTGAAACTGTTAAAGATATGCATGTACTCAAATTCCCGAGAAAGAGAATCTTTTTATTCTGTATTGACGTGTTCGATTTTTTTCTCTGTTATGTTATTGTAAAATTAAATGTATGAATGAACTATTCAAGACGGAGAAAGTTCTCCTCCCGTCATAGGTGAAGTGGAGTTAATTTAAAGTTTGAAATGAATGTTGTTTCTCCCCCATTCATGGGATGACGATCACGGAAATAGATGAAGGGGCCAACACGCGTTCATCCTATAATTTAACAGGGGTTGTGAGTTGAGTTGAGTATCCTGTTCATGTTTTATTAGACAAGAAATTCTGTATCTCTGCTCCCTGTTCCTTCAAAGTAACTTCAGTCAGATTCGGGTAGCTGTATTGCCACTGTTGAGTAAAGAAGTTGAGGAAATAGAGGAGACGGAGAGATAAGTGGAGGTGATCAGTTAAGTCACTAGCTGTCGGTTGTGCTTTCAGCCTTTATTCCGAAGGAGGAAAGTGCAGTTGGCATTTGGCGAAAGAATTTTAATACAACACCCGGGTAATATTATGTAGATACCTATGTGGTGGTGTGGTGTCCCCGGTTATATACCCGGAGAACCGAGAAGGAAAAGATAACTTTTCCCTATTAAGTAATATTATATTACCTCTCCACCTACGCATTTCATTCTGCAAACTGACATTCTGACTGTGTATCTATCTAATCTAGAGTTGTATTATGTTCATAACAAGGCTCTAAAAATTTAAAAGCCGTATAGGTAGGTATATATTGTTATTAAACTGCTTTGCAACAGCTTCTGGATGTTCATAGTACCCGGGTAGTGTGGCATTATACCATTGGTAATGCTATTATTCCATGATTCCCTCACTTCACACTTCCAGACAAAGGTATTTTAGCCCACTGTATAAAGTGTATGTTTAAGCCATACTTTACTTTTCTTGGGGAGGAGGAAGAGACGAGTCTTTCTCGAAACTTGAGAGATATCGGCTCAAAAGATTTCGACATTTTTTGTTGTGTTTTCCCTCTCTGTGAGAGCAGTATGGAGAAAAAACACATGTCATTTTAAGAGCGGATCGTATGATGAAAAGTATATATTGCTTTATGCTCCCTTTTTTCATTGCGAAATTTTATATGTCTGTATGGGCTATGGCTATAGCTATATGGATGGGGATTTTTTTCCTTCCCTTCCAGTTTCAGTTTTATGTTCGTTGTTCACTTTCTGATCAATCAGAGCCCAGGGTTTCAAGAAGTCAGTAAGTAAAGTCAAGTAAGTCCACAGTACATGTGTGCTGTCGTCTTCAAAATTCAATGTAGTATATTATATGTATGTACGATATGTGATGTCGATGTGATATAGATTATGTGTACGCATGGTTTTGAGGATTCCACTTTAAAAGATTTCTTTGAAGGGAAAAGGAAAACTTTTTTTTCTTCTCCATCCTTTTCCTTTATCTCTTCGTCTTCCCTGCTAAAGAGTAAATATAAGAAGGGAAAAGAGTGAGAGTAAGCCCTTCTCTGAACAAGTATAAAAATACTTAAAATAGACGAAGAGAAAAAATATCCCTCACTGTTCGGTAACTTTATAGGGGATGATGTTCTGGATCGCCCCCACTGGGATTTTTTGTTTCAAGCATCTTGTCTAGTTTAGTCTTTGCTTGAGTACTGTATTACCACGGCCATGCCAGGATCAGGACCAGGACGATGGTTAGAACTGAAGAAGGAGACGAAGAAAAAAATCTTTAGACAAACGAAAACCTTCTCCGTGGCTTTGGCTCTTCTTTATTTCCTATGGACGTGAATAGATATCACTTGTCTTTTCCCTCTCTCCCTCTCTCTCTCTGTCTCTGATATAGTATCGATGTGAGGACAAAAACGGAGAAGTATAACTTCCTTTTGAGGTTAAACTCGTTTGTGGTGTATAAGACGACGACAAAAGGAGGAGAAACGACTTAACAATTCTTAGTTTTTGGCCAGCAGAGCATAGCGTAGCAAAACACATGGATCTTGAGGAACAAGTTATGATGACGAAACCGAAACTAGCTGAGTTTCTTATAGATATAATATAATATGGTTCTGTACTGTCTCCTACAGCAGTCGAGTAGAATGGAAGATGAGAGAGCTATTAATGGTTAACTTTTACAATAGTTATATGTTAGTTATAGTTAGGGCTTTTCCTTTTGACCTGGGAAGGGAAGTGATACGAAACTATTGCTCCCCCAACCCAAACTAGGAAATGAACTAACGGTTTAATTTAAGATGTACAAAAGTTCACAACCCCGACCATTGTTCCATTATTTATCTCGCCAATAAGCCCAACTTGGGACAGGGCAGGAAAGACAGAGGATTTGTATGCGTTGATTAACATCTTATGTTTTGATCTGGAAATCACATTGTTAATCCTGTTGGTGGAGTGGGGCTTTCCGGTAGTTGCTTAACCTTTTCCCCTTGCCTAAATTAACATTTTCTTCTGGATGCTTGTCCGAAATGGTTAAGCAAGTCATGAAACAGTTTAAATCGTCTCTGATTATTTGAATTAGCTGGAATATTGGATTGAGACTGAAACCAGCTCATACAATTTCCGTAAAAATATACATTTTAGTTCCTTGTATTTGGATAACCAATTCTTCCCTGAATGAATGGAGGGGGAAACTCCTTCCAAAAGTCAGGTTCACTAATTTAGCTAAGCAGAAACGGGCTGGCTCTCCTTGCTCTATACTTATAACATTCCCCGGACATTCTTTATAGAAGCTATAACTGTTCGGAGGAAGAAGGACCGTAGAGAATTACTTTCCGCCATGATCATAAATTGGGTGGCACATACACACACCACGCCAGCACCACCACTACCGCCATATATCCGCGCTGTCCTAATCATCACGCTAGCAATATTCGGATATAGCATATTATTCCGATATGATATGGCTATAGATACATTTTTTTTATATTTGTAAAAGTCCCTCGGCTTGGGCTATGACGATACTTTATTTTTTATTATTTTCTTACTGAATCTTTCTATAATGCTCCATACAGTTTTGCAAACCGAGAGAAAGGATGTATGAATGTGTCTACGGTTGGCTTTGTAAGTTTTTCTTCTTTTGGATATCTTCGAAGAACGGGATCTGGCTCTTTGGTCTGGTCTGGATATAGACTTGACTCGACTACTCCTTTCTCGGGGAAAAAAGTTTTCTGTAAATATGCGTCTTGATTCTTGATATTTTATGTAAGCTCAAGCCCCTCGCATTCACTGACTGCTCTTGTGGTCCTCCCGCTACTTATAACCGTGGTGGTTAAATGCACGTATTCAAGAGGATATCCGTGCAGAAGGGCCATAGTTGTAGTAAGTTTCAGTTTTTTTCAGATCCGAAAACAGAAAGCGGCAGTGTGTAGGAGTTGAATTCAGCACTAATGAAATAACCCCACCCAAAGAAACATTATTTCATGAGAGGAGAGAGAGAGAGAGAGAGGAGGAAAAAGAAATATGAGTTTTTCTAACTACTCTTGTGCTCCGTATCCAAAACTCTCAGATGGGCTGTTTCTTCTTGACTCGAAAACTCATATTTTTTCGGGGGGGAAAATACGTACATGCGTTTATATAATATATATTTCTGCACTCAGACAATGTAGCAATTTCTTTTCCTGATATCTGACGGTTTTCTGAGTATTTTTACTTTTACTTCCTTTTTTGGGAGCATCATATCATTCCTCCGTTATTACATGTTTCTCTTATTGTCACTGAGGGATAGAGAAATGCTCATCTAATTTTTCCTTGAGATCATGTCATCTCTCTCTCTCTTTCGCTTTCCTTCTGTCTCGCCATAACGCGTTTCCCTCTGTGATGACTGAACCCAATGCGCTAAACGACGTGACCATAAATATGATATAAGTGAACTGTAATAACAACCAAACCACCATCCACTACCGCCATTGCTGAACTTATTCTGGACAGATTAGTTTCCGTGACCTGGACCAATCCGATCCGTTACCCAAATCCAAGAAAAAAATATGTTTGGAGATGTGTTCGGTAATGGATGCCATTGAATGGGAATGGTCACATATGAAAACATCTTATCGTTAGGCAGTACTTCAAGTTGAAGCTGTGCTGGAAATAATTTCAAGGAATTGTCTCCAGATATCCAGTTCTATCGTTCGGTTCGGAGGATTTCAAAAACAAATATGGGTGGGATAAAGTTGATGGATTGGAAATGATTGGTATTTGCCGAATCCTCTTATTGACCATTTTGTTTCAGTAATATCGATCTCAATTTCAAATCAGAATTCAATCGAATATCGGATTCTGCTAAAACATCGCAGACATTTTAAATACATTTCCTGCAAAATTAAATTGATAATTTAATTTCAGGCCATAGATTAAGAACGCACGCATACAACACATAAAAGATGATGAGACGTACAGAATCGCTTATAAAATGCCATTTTCGATCGCTTGCAAGTTGCAAACTGAGCAACGATGCGACTCCGAAATTACGACAGCTTCAGTGTCCCTTTCCCCTATTGAGAGGATTTATTGTTGGGATTAGAAACGTGGGCCTTTGCTTGGTAAAGTTCAGATATTGCCCATAGGAAACGTATCTATTTTAAGCCCCAACCAAAACCAACTCAAGTGTATTCTCTGGGTAAGATCACTTTGGTCATACCTTGTTGGTCATCGTCATGAGGGTACGTACGCTCACGTTAGGCAAACAGGAAGAGTCCCCTTAATGACACACTTACTATATCTTAAAGTGGCAGGCTAAGAGTATACTTGGTCAAAATATATGGTAGGATTTGGGTACTTATGATTTCGCTGATGGCGTTTTCCTAGAAAATTTTATTCTACATGATCCGGCTACTTTACCTGGGTTGGGATGGGGGACGATGGGATGGGATAGGTACGCTATTATATTTTTACTTGACTATCACCATCAAAGTGTAATTGCTTGGATGGAAGGTGAAGAAATTGCCTGGTGTTAGGAGGATAGTGATAGTGATGGTAATATTTGGAGCTATCCCTATTCTTTCAAGAATCAAATTTTGGAAGGAGATAGTTTTTGCTTTTTGGAATCTCTGTGTGGGCTCCACCACCACACAAATTGTGTCAATAAAAGGAGTTGTGTGTGTGGAAGAAAATGTTTTTACTAGGAAATGATATCTTTCTCTCCCCTTCCCTTTCTCCATCTTACGTCCCTGGAGTTTTCTCCACTTCAGTTAGTAGAAGAAGGGGATCGTAATAATACTTACTTATATATATCCGTCCCTGTTCACTCAACTCAGGTAATGCCAAGATATGAAGGTATTACGTAGATACTTAGACAGACACCCAAAATAGTTTCCCGTAAAGTAAGTGCTGCTGCAACAGCCATCATCATCATCATCTCAGAATTCTTCTCCCTAATACCGTAAGGCTACCCTCATTATGGCTCCCTTTCAACTTTTTTCTTCTTCTCCCGTGCAGGAATGTATTAAGAGGCCAGTTTGGAGAAGGAGAAATGAAATCGTGTGAAATGAGGGCCATTGCAAAAAGATAAGGGAAAGCAAAGCGAATAGATGCGCTATTAACATTAAGCTACTTACTTGCTAGTTTCATATATGGGCAAAGGTAGGTACTGGGCATTATAGTGTGTGGAGTGAGCACTAATACTAATTGTAAGTACAAGCTAGCTAGTTGAGCCATATATGACGAATCGCTGGGTTTGGTGCATGGTGATATATGAGTTGGTTGTCTTTAAAAAGTATCGAGGTTTAGGATAGGATAGGATCAATGCTCATAGAATGGAAAGGAATGAAATGGAGGAAAAGATGGAGAGAGGGCGAAGAGAAAGGGAATGACAAGAAAGTCCTTTTCAAAGAGCGGAAAAGTAAAGAGAGAGAGAGAGGGAGAACAAAGTGAAGTTCTAATTATGCTTTAGAGGAGATGATCGGTAAAGTTGGATAGATTACAGGGAGGAAAGTGTCTAGTCGGGACTGGGTAAAGCAAATGCATTGCATTACTCCAAGCTTTTTAAAATTGTAGGAATGAATAGAGCGTTAACTAAACTAAAATCTAGTATGGGCTATATTATGCCATGTTGGCAAGAAGCAAACGTTATTATTAGACCTATCAGGAAGACATACACACACGACTTGGATGTGATGGGATTGGGCTTAGCATTAGCTGGGGAGTGGGAGAGAGGGAGCAGAGTTGATATAATTGTACAAAAGTGAATGGGTCCGAGGAGCCCAACTTTTGCTTGAGTTTTCGACGCTAACTCAATTAAAAGTAAAATGGAAAATGGCTGTTTGTTGTTGAAGCGCCCACAAAGAGCAAACGGAAGGAGAGGAAAATAGACGTAGATATAAAGCTTTTGGTTTGGCTTGCTCTAAGTTAAGTAAGTAGGATGGAGAGGGAAGACGGAGAGCAAACGGGGAAAACATGCATTTATTCTGGGACAGGAGCAAGCACGCTTCGCCCTCCGTATGGGAATCCCAATATCTCTCCTCTCCTTCTACAACCGAGGTGTAGTTATTTTGAGAAGTTGGAGTTGTCGTATGTTTGGGTTGGGTCATACCATTATCCCTTAGTTTGTGCGTAAACTGACGTTAATGGCGGATATGAATGTGTTTTCCCAAGCAGCCAGTCTCATGAGGCAATCCATTATTCGTCGGGAAAAGCTCATCCTAACTCTTCAGCTCAGCTCAAAATGTTTGGAATAATTATCGTTAGATTCTCCCGGAACATTCCCTCCCCCCGAAAAAATATATTTTAGCCTTCTCCTTTTCTGCTCTCGTAAGACTTTCTAATTACATCCCCGAAGGTATCATCATATAATCTATGATTCTGATTAAAGATGTTGGGGAGGATTAAGGAATTAGCATATGATATGAAATGATATGATACAGGGAGATGGCATGAAAAGCAAAGTGTTTGGGATGCTGATGCCACTTTTGCTTCTAATATGAGATGAAATGTTGAAATGTCTTGGAGAAAGATGGTGAGATAAGTGATGATGATGAAAGAATAATTGAACTATTTTTCTGTGGAGCTTACGTTTTTGACAAGCTGAGAAAGGAAGATGATTTAACAATAATTCTCTTGGATAGAATAGAATTTCTTTAAAATGTATTCATTCTTGTTTGCGTTTGCATTTCCATCCCAGATTTGATTTGAGCACTTCCCTTCTCCCACTTTGCTCATATTCTAGATTTGCCGGCACATTTAGAATACATACTGCAGGATAGTTAAAAAGCTTCATATTTAGAACATGAAAGTTGAAAAATACATTACTTTACAGTTTACCACCCAGCCCATCTCCCTGAATGCAAGGACAGGAAGGAGTGTAGCATTAAAAATAAATGTGAACTAGTTTCCTACAAAATGGCAAAGCTTCCAGTGGAATGGCAGTGGGCAGAGGCTGTTGGATAAGGAGGAAAGATAGCCCAAGCTTAACTTAAGCAGTGCAAATATACATAAACTCGGAAGCACATAGGCATATTCTTAACATGGGATAAGGAATCTTGTGGGTGTCTACCAACTTGCAAAACTAGAGTTTGAAAAGTGTTTGTATTTATTTTTCTTTGTAAATATCCTTACTTTTGCTCTAGTCAGGATAGTGATGGTAGTAAGTAGTACTCACCTTAATGCATAATATAGTTTTTTTCTAAAGGCCTAAAGAAGAAATAGATGTAGGTTCTGGGAACACCACTCCACTCGACTCCAATCCAATGAACGTGGTGGTGTTGTTATCGTGTTGGCGCATAATGCCCTTTTCTTATATGACTTCTTTACTCTTCTCTTCCTTCCCCCTCTCTAGTCGTTTTCTCCTTTGGAGCTTATTAACGTAAGAAAGGAAGAAGCTGCATGCTGAGCTCACAGTTGGATTATTGCAAGTCTTGGTGATAATTCCGAAGAGTCGGTCCACACACACTCACACTGACTAGACTAGAGCTACATACTCCAACCAACAACTCAGTTACCAAAATAAGATGATGTCTGTTTCCCTGCGTGTGTGATTATCGATTTGTCCGCATCGATAAATTCGTTCAAAATTTAGTTGGGTTTGGGCTGAGGCTAAGAATTGAAATACTTAAGGAGATAGTTTTTCCCCTCATGGAGATGCTGTCACTTGCAAAAAAAAACTTGTATCAATTTAGGAGATCCGATGAGGAAGAGAAGAACTTTAAAAATG
The DNA here is from genome assembly GCA_034700485.1 of Pseudosinella alba. Lineage (NCBI taxonomy): Eukaryota > Metazoa > Arthropoda > Collembola > Entomobryomorpha > Entomobryidae > Pseudosinella > Pseudosinella alba. The sequence goes on along the minus strand of JAQIXQ010000193.1, from coordinate 20,838 downwards.
GAAGCTTTATATTTATGGCAATTTACGTGCTCTTTAATTTACCATTTCATTCTGGGACTGTCAAAGCCACCACCAGAGAAATTTCATATTAGATTGGGTTGGCTCATGCAGTTTTTATTTATTAGTGTGGTTGGGTCGGCCACATTTTATACGAAAACGGAATAAATAATATGTCATTTCGACATGGGATTGGAAAGTACTTACTTTTAATATATATTTTTTCCCACTCACTTTTTACTTTTTATTATATCAAACACAAACTAGGCATATCAGAATTGACTTAATATAAAATACACGTGCTCATGTACTTGTAGAGAACTTTCTGTGCAACTTTTATAGATTTCCGGAAGAAAATTTTCCGGATTAAATATTAAATCGATGTTACATTAGCAGCTTCCAATTTGCAAAATGCATATAATCACACTAGTTGAGTGTTGGTCACTACTTTGTGTGCTATATTGACCATTGCTACTCCCGTAATAAATTATGGAGTAAGTAGCTTGATAGATAACTAAAAGAAGAGCAAGATGAGACCTTCACTGATGAAACTCCACGAACATGAAAGCATACATAATATGGAACTTTTACAGCAGCCACCTAACTAACTAGTCGCCATCGTCAATCGAATTCACCAAGATGATGATGATATGATGATGATTCATGCTTGAACATACAAAAAGAGCTAACTAAAATATAGATTACAACAAAGTATAATATGATGGTGCACACGCAACATTGATGATGGGGCTTGTTGTATTAGTAAAAAAATGGAAGAAAGGAAGCAACCCAGAGAGCAGCGCCCATCCATCCATCCATTTCTCCATCCACATTTATCTTTTCATCTCTCTCTCTCTCTACTTGGAACATTAAGCCAAGCCAAAACGAAGCCACTCTCGTTTTTTTCCTTTGGTGGTGTGTGCTGGATGTTTGTAAAAATGGACTATAAATACCAAGAGCATGATCCTGATGAAGATGGAAAAACATGAACTTACCTTGTAATATGAACGCTGTAATTTCTGTGTATTTTTTCTGTCCATCCCATCGGCATCATCATCGGGATCGGCCTGACTGACTGACATTATGTTGCCTTTTTTCTCAATGATTATGACACATGGATGGTGCTGGGGCTGGGGATATTGGTTTAATGTGAATGATCCATTACACCGTGCTTTCATCAGGATAAACATGACTTTAAATGCTTCATTGCATTTTTTCTCCCTCTGTTTATATTACATCTCTCTGCCAAACCAGCTATATAGATGGATGTAGGGAACTGAAGCTAAAATGATCATGGTCATAGTCAGGATGATGATGGCATGGCTATCCATTACTTGACTAATTGTAAGATAGAGAGAGAGAGAATGAGCCATGTTTAGCACCCAACCCACCCGTCAGTGTTTGGAGGAAGTAGAACACTGACGAGAGCTACTGTTGCTCCTGACTGAATGAACATGTAATTCATTAATGAATTGTTCAGGAGGTGGCTTCCTTCCCAACTTATTGCGAAATTCATGGGAAGGTTCCCTCGATTCTGGATTCATTTGGAAATGTGGATGGATGGGTTCATTTCTTGCTTCCTCCTCTTTGATTCGTAAGGCATTGCATTCATCAGTTATGTGGCATGACTTTGGCTTGTTTTTAGTTAGAATAATGTTTCGAATCATAAGATTATGTAAATTCTGCTTTGTTAACTGTCATCATCATGGCCGTATCTACCCGGTTAGATAAAATTTGATTTGGGGGATTAATTTTGTTTTGACTTCCTTCAAATATAAATTACATGATGGCGACAGAAACTTTTTTCTTTTGATATAATCAGTTATGAATTCACGTATAGGTACTCGTCTCCTTTGATTAGCGTGAATTAGGAAGTAACTTAAATGATATAAAATAGGCATCAAAATATATGTGCAGGCAAGTAATAAATAACCGTGCTCAAATTGTCAGTTTTACGTCCAAGATTTGTAGCCTTTGAAGTGTACAAATAGTCTTTGGGAAATTCGAAGCAATAAGATTTTACCATGCATAAAAATAGGTGCAATATTGTGGGCATCCCTATTGGGGAAAGTAAATGGCAAATTCTTCTCACCGTCAATAGCAATTTGTTTTAAAGATTCAAATTCGTGAGTTTTGTTGAGTATGGTCATATATGCCAAATGAGTTAATGTTACTTTAATTGCGACATGATCAAGTAATAAGTGAAATCTGTAGTGTAATCTAGTATAATGTTTATCAAAGAAAAAGATGATTGGGAATTAAATAACTTTTACTGGACTGATTACGGGGTAGTAACATATTTCATTTTTAGCAGAAATTTTGGCATTACATAAAATTATTATTTGACCACCTATGTTTGTAGATGTTGATGGATTAATAAGAAACTACGTTTCAGGAAGGTGAAGGTGATGATGTTAAAAGTGAAAGGTTAACTACTCAAGAATACTGTTCGTATCCCATCCCACCATCAGCTATATTTTCACTTACACTTATTGCAATGTCTTAAATGCTCCATCTCATAAACTTACGATCAGAATAAAACATAATCAGATCAATTCCCTTTCGATTTGCTGTAGGATTGAGAAGATTGCACGATAGGGCGATACGTTACGTAGCAAGCTGATACGTAATTATAATCCAGTTAATGTACCTTTAACGAAAAAAAATTGTATCCAATTTGATTGGATTGCATAACAAACTAACGATAAGTACAATATAGGTACACAACCTATAAATGTTCTGCTCTGTTGCATATAATATAATCATATCTGTGAAACTCTGTAATCAAACTAAAATCAGCCATGCTATAAACATCATCCAATCTCTCTCAGCCCATGCCAGGCTGTGCAGTGCCGAGGCGAGTAAGTTATCTGAATTCTTACAGCTTTTCATCAGATCAGATCTAATTATCTATTTTCCCTTTTCTCTCTCTCTCGATCTGGATCTGGATCTCTGGACGGTTTACTTTAATAAAACATGGACTTGTACAGATATTGGAATTCACTCTCTCACCCAAGTCAGTCCAATTCAAGATCCAGTCCAGATCCAAGAAATTCTACACAGAAAAAAGGAAAAAGGGCAGAGCCCCAGCCGAGTCGTCAGCCAAAAGCAATGCAATATGCAATATGCAATGGATATGGATATGGGTTGGTTGTCGGGATCTCTTCTTAAACTAAACTACCAAACCAACTTGGTTTAGTTGTATGCTTGCCCCGCACGCTATTCTTCTGACTGCTTGGGTATAATGGGAATGTGATGTGATCCTATCTGCTACTGGAATGACTCCTTAAGGAAACGAAAGGGGTCAAAGAAGTCCATGGTCACGCCATTTCGTGGCGTACTCGTGTTACTAATGCGACATAATGCCCCTGCCTATATGGAGAAAAAGGGATAGTTTCTGGATTTGGATCTCTCTCTCTCTCTCTCGTCAAGTGAAGTTTATGCTCTGCAGGGTCGTATCCTATCCTCTTGTCATTACATTATAAAGGCTATTTTATTGGTCATATACCCCACATCGCACAATAACAACAACAAGAGCAATCCATGAAAGAAGTAAACTTTTCCTCTTTAATATGATACTCCATATAAAATACACTTTAAGTCTTGGGGAACGAATTCAGAATCGTTAACGATTTGTATATCTCTCTCTCCGCCTCTGCTCCTGTTGTCTATGTCTATTGCTTTGAGCTTAAGTTTACGGGCTCCTACTAAAGCTTATGTGTAGTCCTAGTCTAGTCTACCTCCATTTAGTATAGTCAAGAAAAACACATATATTTTGATGATGTCTATGTCAGTTCAATCAGGTTTTGTTGTAAAAAAAAGGCACAACAAATATTACGGCCTTTTGTTTCGGTGACTCTTTTCCTTACATCTTTCTTCCATTCAGTCGGTCGGTTAACTTTCCCTCTTCAGTGAAGCAGTTACTGGGGCCCATTTCCGTTGAATGTCTCTATTTATCAAACTTTGGATTGTATTGTGCTTGGGTGATGGTGATGGGGACTGTGAGAGAAGAAACATTTGGATGGGCACATATACATCCACATGCACATGCGGTATAATGTCATGGTACACTTGGATGACTTTTCCTCCCTGCAGCATCTCATGTTTCCAGAGCGTCATATTAACATTTCATGCATGAAATAAGTTAACTTTTCTCGTAAGATGGTCATTATAGTATGGGCTGGTTTAGACGAAATTGGAGGGATTAAGGGATATGGCTATCCAGCAGAGAGTTGGATTGGATTGTCCGGTGGATTGTCCCCCGACTCATTTATAGCTTTGGCAATATTTAATTTATTCGAAACGACAAGGACTAATTAGAACGATATTTCCCGAGCGATATAATGTAACATAAATCATGTCGAAAATTCAGTTAAAAACATGACAAAGGAACTCAATTGATTAGAAAATTAGAATAAATTGAAAAGATGGCTATATGACTTCCTTCCATTTTTCTACAAAAACCTCTGCACTCACATTTTGCCTTTGATGGTTACGATACGATAGCCTTTTTTGTTAAATCGGTTTTCTTTTATTGTTCAGCGTAGGAATGTTATAAAGTGTAACTTTGCCTGGGAATATCCTTCCATCCAGGCGCGAAAAGGGGTAAAATTGTTTAACATATTGCACTTGGCTGATATATTGGAATAGTGTGTAGCTTTTTTTTTATATGAAATCATTTCAGAGACAGACATGGGCTGTCAAAAGTTTTTGCTACTTTTATCCCTATTAAGTAATATCTCTCAAGCCTTCCCATTCTACTCAATGAAGTCTTTACTCCTCTGTTCTGTTCTGGCTGTGTGTGGGGGGAAATCGTTTTCCAACTCACTACATTAGCCAGGAAACTTATCAAAAATGGAGAAGGAAATACATAAATTCATGGCGGAATTTCGCTTTTCTTTTGTTGGAAAAGTTATTATGGGGATATCCACAGGATTGATTTGATTTTCAAAAATATAACGAAACTGTAATATAAATACCTTTTGTTATGAGAGAGAATTGGAAAGAATATTTTTTGGCAAAGAAAAAACAACCGAAAATGATGTACTTTTTGAAAGTATTTCACAAACGGATTTTGGATTGGATTCACTACCAAGTCGCATCAATTGGTGAATGGTGAAAGCTGTAATCCAACAACCTAAGCAAAATGTGATATACCTTGGTAGATAACTGAGGCATCCTCTAATAATCGGCAATATCGGATGTAATAATAAGCTCATGATGCTCCACCATTTTTATTTTATATCATATCATATCACACAAGGATGATGATATCACGGCGGGTTTTTATACTTGGTTAGAAAAATTATCGAATTGAACGCAGAGTGGTCAGCGTTGATAAAAAACTGGTGGTGGTCGAGAGTTCTAGAGCAGCATTTTTTATATTATATATTTTATGGGAGTTTTGCTTTCATTCCTAAACCACCTTTCACTTAGTATGTGAACATTGTACCATGGGCCATGATTCTTTTTTTCCATACCACTTCCAGCTAAACTTTTCTAATCTTCTTGCTCTCTCTCTCCTCTATCTCAACTCATGTATCTTACTTATGTTGTTGGGAGAGCCGCAATGCCTTGGTCGGGCGGGGAGGATAGGATGATGGAATAAAAAATGACCAGAGAGTTTCGCTGGAAGGCATGAGATTGAGGGAAAGGATGTTGTAAAGGAAACTCTAATGTAAGGCTCTGGCAAGCACGTTTAAATTCTATCTCAGCTTGCGATGTTCTGTACAGACCAGACCATGGACCGATGTTATTTCTTGCGAAACTGGGATATGGGATGGGAAAGACAGAAAATGGAGGAGGGTAGGGCAGGACCAAGCGTATTTTATGAAATGGGAGGGAAAAGCAGTGAGATGAAGTTTGCAATAAAAAAAGGAAATATTATTTGTATATAATGTGTTGTTTTAGAGCGGTCGTGGAGTTTTCAAAATCCAGTAAAATAGGAGGATTGTGATATTCACATGCATCCACAAGAGAAAAAAAAACATGCTCGTGTGGAGGTTTGTGGAAACCCATGTAATGATATTATTATCCAGCTAGACAGAGAGAGAGAGAGAGGCTCCTTCATAGATAGTAATATGTTTACCATTTTCAAGTGTCCATATCCGTGAAAGTCCACGGAAGTTATAATAAGTTATGACTGCTGTTTGGGCTGATGCTGATAGTAAAAAGCGGGATGGGGATGAGCTTGGATGTTCTGCCTGCCATTTCCCCCGTATGAGCTAAGCCACTTGGTATGAATGTATATGCATATGAGATGAGGATATTGACTCTATTCACTATTTCATATGCAGATATTATTCTTTTAGGTACGGCCATATTTTGTCTCTTATAGGGAGAAAGTATGAACCTACCTATATGAGAGCAACAATGCTGGGGCGGGTTTAAATGTACGTAGCTTTTGATATCCCCAACTTTCGGTGTGTTTCACTTACGCTATTTTAGGCCCGAAAATCTAATAAGCAGAGAATTAGCGATTTCTTTTAATATATTAGGATTATTAAGTAACAGCTGTAACGACAATGGCTCGGTGGCGGTAATAGTTAGCCCGGTGCACAGTGTTGCTATCCTATCTCTCTCTGGTGATATGATATGAGCTGGTCTTGCTTTTTGGGTCTCTGTTTAATTCATTCTCTCCCGGAGAAAGGGGCCGCTTTCATCATGGAGAAAGGGAGCTGGAGCTGCACAGCTCTCTCCAGACACAATTTCAGCTTTTACCATCTACATTCCATTCTCGGTGGCTGGAGCTTCTCAAGGACATGCTCGAAACAATTTCTGACTTGCATGGAGGCAGTTAGTTATGATAATTTCCATTTAATGGGTTTCGCTCTCTTATTCAGATCCTTTACCGTATCATGTCATGTTGCCACATTTTTATTGCCTTTATGTGCTGATGTAAGAAACTCCTCATTTTGGGAAGAATGGTCGGGGATATGGCTGAGCCCGGTAGAAATGGCGAATATGAACATGAACGGGAGGGATGTATGTATGGAAGGAATGAAGAATATTCAAAAAGAAATGATCATCAAGCATCATGATCATCATCATCATAGATATAGCAGCACAGAGGAAGTTTTCCTCCTCTGCACATCCCCGGCATTATTATTATGATCATTATCATTGAGATGGCTGGAAAACGACGACGGATTTGATAGAAACGGGCTGCTAGACTGCCATAGTTTCTTCTGGGCTGGGTAAAGTCTTGAAGAAAGCGGAGGTATTTATGTCAGAAAAGGATACAGTAAATATATGTAGCATAATATAATTTCTCCCTTCATGGAATGAAAGGACATAAATACCTACGCACTAATGTTGTAGGTGGAAAAATAGAGCCGTATATTTAACAAGATATGCTTGGATGGGAACATTTACTTGGAAATATCAAGAAAGTTTATGTTGAATCCTACAGTAATGATAAATCAGTCAAAATGGGAAGGAATAAGAAAAGTTGCGTGGAAATTATGTGCTTTATTTTTTGTTTCTGATAAACTTGCATTTTTTATGACAGTGGATTTTGCCATTTTAAATTACGGAATTTCTGTGGACGCGGAAGAAGGCTCAATATCTGTGTTATTGTACGGTACGTATTGTACTGTACAGCACATTATGTCATTTCTTTTCTTGTCCACAGCTATGGAGGTATTTTTGTTATCCTAATTACGCCATAATGGCATGTTTCATTTTTATAGCTAGCGTGCCTAATCACTCCGAACCGTCCATAATTTTTCTTAACAAAATTATGAGGATAAATACTATTACATAACTATCTATATCTGTTTTATCGTTATCGTTAGCCACTACACATAGGTAGGTATATCCATTGTAACAGATCATTATTATATTTATTTTGGAATATGTCTCCCTCTCCGAAAGGAATACAATGGCGAAGCTGTGGAATGCTTCGTTATATTGATTTTAATAAGAAGCTTGTATGGGAGAGAGGAAGGAAGGAAGGAAGAAGTAAGGGGAAGTGGATGATGATGAAGATGATGATGGGAAGTTTGGGGAGAGGGAGGGAAGTGCCAGACTTTATCCTTGCTTAACTTTCCTCCTAACGTCGACATTTTCTCTATTTCTGTGGCTGCTTTCTGGGAAGAAAACGGCACTGGATACACATATACATGCATAATATCATATTATGTAACTCAACTAGTAATAGTAATAATGATTCTTATACTTATAAGATGTACATTGCCTCGTTATTACGTGGACAATCTTCCAGAAAAAGAAAACCCAGCTTAAGGAAACTCCACCTATTCATATATGTATGGCTCAGCATTAAGATTACATTATTCCAGTTTTCTTAGACTACCATTTTGTCTTCTTCTAAGGAGGAGAGGACGAGGGTGAACTTCATCCGAATAAACAGATTTGAGGACGTACATATATGTCCCTAACTCCGAGCTTCAATTTTTTCTCTTCCTTTTATACTATAAAAATATCTTTGTATGTTTCCTCCGCGCGGCTGTATTATGTATGGATGATTTTTAAAAAGTCATTTCTTGTCTCGTGCCGGCTGTCAGTACTTTTTCTTATTCCCTTCCCCTCCCCCCATTCCTCCCTCCTTCCATGTTTGGAATTGGCAAAGGCAAGCAGCAGCGCATCATCATCTTTCTTAATGTGAAATTTTCTTTCTTGGAGTGGAGTTTTTTTTTGGAGTGTGGAGTGTGTGTGCCACTTCTTCTTCCTCCCTCTCCTCCGCCCGTAAAAAAAAGATTTGTGAGAAAGGAATAAGGAATAAAGTCTGAGAATAGGAAAAGGAATACGAAAAAACCGGGCATTTTACTATTTGGTATGGAAAATGGAGGACAAAAGATATGTATGTAATGTAGGTATACACACATTACGTATGGATGTGATGTACATTTGAAGTGGCATTTTTAAGCTGAGCTTCTTCCCGTACTGGTTGAACAGGCTGGTCTTTTGCTTGTTGTTTTTGTACCATTATGGATTTCGGAGTTTTTAAGATTCAATGTAATGTGATGCAGTCTGTTAGCAACCTGCACCACGACCCTCCAACATTTATCTTCCGGCTGTAATCGCATGTCTTCCCGTTTCATTTATTGTTGACTGGATAAGTTGTTTTGTAGTATCGATATAGGGAGAGAGGAGAAACTAGTTTAACTGTTTCCTATTAAATATATGACATGGAAGTACCAACACATTGCCTTAAAGTGTGTATAGCAGAGATGTACATGGCATGGCTTCTATAATAAAAAATTTCCCCAGGAAGTAACCTGCAGTATTTATAACTTTTTTTTCGCGAAAACGTGTCCTCCTTGTGCACGTCTAGCCCTTTATTTATATGGCTTGGGTAGTAATGTTATTCGAAAAGTTAGATTTAGCGGAAATCAATTAAAATACCTTATACGGCCATTTTTATACGTGTGACTTTCTCCATCCCCCACACATATACACGTACGAACCCGGGGAATGTATAGGTTTAGGGTAAGGGTCTATTATGCATAGGCAGCCAGGCAGAGGTTAAGTATGTACCAAGCGTATTTAGTTTACTACCTAATTTATCGAGGAGATATATTTATGCCGCTGGTGCGAGAGAAGACAGCAGTTTTGTTTTTTCTTTCAAATTGCATTTTCTCTAGTTCAGTTCAGGCTATTCCACCGAAGAAGAAGAAGAAAAAAAAGTTTTAACGGGGATTGTATAATATAAGGAAATCTTTCCGGGTTTGAGTCTGGTTGGGTTTTGGGTGGTTCCCCCTCCTCTCCCCTCCTCCCCATGTACGTGAAGTTTTGCTTAGGTAGAGCTATACTTAAATTGCAAAAACTCTTCACGCAAGATTAAAGTTTTTGGACAGGAACTTAAAACTTGGGCCTGTCTTTTTTTGTTTACTTGCGTTTACACATCGTCGCTCTTACTATATGGCATGGCTAGTTTGAAAATGAGGGGGTATGGTATCCGTATGGGTTGGTTGGAATAAATAAGTAAATACTTTAGTTAATTGCCGATTCTCCAATAAGTAGATTACTAATGAACCTAAAATGTTTTAATTTTGGGCATTATTGTTGTTGGGGGAAGGGATTAGGGGGAATTGGGTATAAGTACATAATTCGTCTAGGATTGTAGTTCATTAAACTTAAATATAAATGAATAATAATACAAAAGGGCTATCTGAGTGCATTCGGCAAGATTCCAGTCATAGTCTTACATTACTTAAATAAATCTGTTATAGAATTTAGGGAGATTATGCCCATATAAGAAATATAGGAACGTAATATGTACGCAAGTTTCTGAACCACAAATAATTCTTATTGACAGACAATAGAAAATCCTGTATACTTTTTTGAACTTTCCCAACTAGTAGCAAACAAAACTTTTGTATGTATAGCGAATAGCGGGTATAAATGCTCACTCGCCCAAATTTTGTAGAATGGAGGAAGCTGTTCCACGTCTGTGAGGGTGATTAATTCCCCAAGTCAGAATTTTGTTTTTACAACAATATTTTATGAATAATCGTGAGATTCCTTTGGAGAAGGGGAAAGGAGACTCCTTGGCAGGGTGAAGTGAAGTTGCACTTCCAAGCACATACTTTTACTTTGCCCTTTCTTATGGATGTGATCCTGAGTGATTCACAGCACAGAGCTACTCCATGTTGGAAGAAGGGAGCAGAAATCTTTAAAACATCTTGCGAGTACAATGAAATTCCAGGAATTGAGCAAGACATACAGTTACAGTTATAATCTGCCTTTAGCACCTTCTATGCAGTTGAAATTTTACTGACATTTTATATGGACGACTCGACTGCAAGTCCCAATAAATTGGTTGTTTAGCTCAAACTCATCAAATAACCATACATATCCCATATACAAACAATTTGGCAAAATAATAAGTATCTATAAATGTGTAGGGGGGGGGGGAGTAGAAAATTTATTGCATTGCATTGCGCTGAAAGACATTTTACTCGGGAAAAGGTACTAAATTTAAATAAACTTTTACGCCCTCCTGTCCTACGACCAACATAATTCGATAACTCTTTCCAATTCTTTTGTCTTGACTTGGCATCCATCTTATATAACATGCCTAGCTTAAAGCTTACACCTGCAGTACATATCAATAAATTAACATTTGCACCAGAATCAACTAGGTATTATATTCATACATAAATATTAGCCCGGCTCCTTTGCATATGTACACGTCTTCATTCCAAAATGTTTGAATAGCATAAAGGTAATTATTTTTTCTCTAAAGTTTTTCATCATTGGGCATGCTCCACTGACGGATGTGTTTATGCTTGAACCTCTAGTTTCAAGAAATAAACGAAGATTCATCACTTCCCTTTTCCAGCAGGAGAGGAGTGAAGGAATTTTTTGGAAGTAGTCAAGTCAGAGTCAGTCTCTTGTGAAGTGGAGGAGGTGGGGCTGAACATGGGAGTGAGGAAGAAAATGTTCCAAGAGAAAATATCTTTTTCAGGAGTGTGGGAGTACCGTGTGGAATATAAAGGGAAAGAGAATGGTTTGGTGGGGTTGGATGTTGGATGGAATCATGGGATGATATGATAATATGCAAGTGTTGAAGAGATGAATATTTCACGCGGATTTTCCTCTTTGATGTGTTACAATTTCTTTCTCTTTTTATATCTCACAAGACTTGGGGATGATGATGACGATGATGCTGGCTGATGCTGTTATTGTTTCTAGCTACTCCATCCACTCACTCCTTCCTCAAGGTAACGGGAAATGATGGGTATTTTTTCCCTCTCCTCCCATATTCCTATATTGATATAAGTACCAACATTACACTGGAATTTTTTCTTGGGGTTATTCTCCAAAGTAGAAAATACTTTATAGGAGCTGTAAAAATAGGAAAGTTTGTCGGAGAGAGAGAGTAAGAATTTGTCCATATATTAAGTGTGATATGCTAGGCTCTTGTTCTTGGGGATCCCTCTAGCCTGCCAAGAAAATGGGAAATGAAAGGAAAATAAATAGTGAATATGTACATATTCCTCGATATAAAAATGTATTTTTCTCAGCTCTGCTCTCTACCTCCTCCTTTATCTTCTGGTTTATTGCATACACTTAAAGAAAACTGGAATATGAGGATGGTGATGGCGATGATGATACCCGGATTTTTTACCCAAGAAAGAACTAGCAACATTTTCATTTTTTTCCAAGTCGATATACTTATTCCTCTGGATGAGTTCGTTTTTCTTGGCTTTGTCGATTTTTTTCTCTTACATTTCCCGACCAAGAGGAAACATTGTACATCTATCTATTCTATTGATATGAAAATAAATTGCATCACTGATGATTCAAGAGAAAGATGACTACATTGTATGGGAAGAGGATGATGATGTGTCTTGAGAATGCAATTTTTACATATACTAACTTGTTTCAGTTGTTTCCTTAGTCAAGAGGGAAAGATTCTCTCTCTCTAGTGGGGGGAGAGAAAACGGGGGAGATAGGTGATAGATCATTTACATGCGGAAATAGAAAATATAAGCAATTTTTTAGTTTATTATTCGAATTTTCTTTTCCCTGGGTGGTGGTGGTGGATGGATGGGAAGGAACGGGAGGGAGGAATACATGAACGTGGCTAAATTCCTGGTTATGCATCAATGCTCCTTGCTTGCTGAATTCAATTTTTGTTTAAATCGTTTTTTCTACTTCTCTACTTCTTGGTTCTTCTCACAGTGAAAAGCAATTGATTTATTTTAGTTGGAGAGGAGTGAGTATTGCATAAGCGTTTTAAATACCTTTATATGATGCTTTTTACTCTGACATTTTTAAAGATTACAAAAAATAATGACTTTTCCTCCTTTAGGTGGAGGAAAAAAAATGCTCCATTGCAGGAATGCCAAAATTAATGCCTACTTTTCTGAAATATTACTGTCCATAAATATATTTGCTGTGTGGGAGTAGGAGTAGGTAGGTGTAGTTATAAGTATGTTTCATTCCTTGGCTTTTCTCAAGTGTTCCCGTTTTGAATGAAGCGTTTGTGGTATTTTCACATTAAAATATATTATGCCAAGTCCTTTGCAGAGCGTCGTGAGAAATGTCGGCTTTCTCTCTGGGTGTAAAACCCTGGGTGAAGAGAAACTACCAGTGAAATGGTAACGTGTTATTTGATTTCATTAGTAGTTTTTCCCATAATGGCTTCCTTCTTATAAGTATCCCGGGTCGGTACCTAAAGTCTTAATATCAAAGGCAATGGCAAAGGATTTTTGAGGGAATCGAAGGGAAACGTTTAGCCGCTTTCCCCACAAATTTTTTTTTTCTCTCCTGATGTGAATGTGATGTGTGTGGAGGAGTAGGCTCAACATAATATTGGGAAAAGTTGAGCGAAAGAAATTAAACCTGAGAAAATATAATCAGAGGGCGACAGAGGAGTTTTAGGTGGTGTGGATGAAAAAGTGAAAGTTATTTTTTTTGTTGGCAACGGCTGATGCGCTCTTTTCTCTGTATCCAATCCACCAAATATACTCGAGCAAGAGCATTCAGAGATGATGATGATGGGCTTGTGGTTATATCGATACGATATTTTTTTGGTTAACATTAAAAAAAAGTTTCCTTTTTCCATTACGTACATTACATATTCACTACGGTATAATACTCTTCTGCCAAAAAAAAATCGGATATGCCAGGGCCACATTTTTAGTGTACATGGCATATGGTGTAAAGAAAAATCATATTACACTTGAATTCGCTTTCCATTATTTCCAAACACTGGCATGGCCTGGTGTGGTCCTCCATGAGAAGAGTGGGAACAGTATTGCATTTTTTGGATTACTTTTGCTCAGTCTAAGTATATCCCTTTTTAATGGCCGCGTGGCTGACTGAGGAGAGGAGGTAACGTGTGTGCAATATTGTGAAAACCTCAAGTGGATACAGATAGAAAGATAGAGAGAGGAAAATAGAAAGCTTAAAGGGAGAGGTATAGTGTATAGCAAAAAACGGGCATTATCTCTTGAATTTGTATGAAAAGCCTTTATGGAGGAGGTAGATCTCTAAATACATTTTCAATAAAGTAAAATATGCAGTTCCGGGAGATTGATAGGATGATGTGCTTTCTCTCTGGAGTGTGAGTGGTGTGGGTTGATGTTGATGATGATGGTGGCTGATGCGAAGGAAACTCATTTTTGTCTCCATTCCATATATCCGGGGCGCTTTCGCTCTCTCATATTATTTGGCATTATGGCATAGCATGGTGTACGTATCTTGCTTGATACGATAGCTAAAAACTAACGACACCCTGGAACGTGGCACCATTGCTTTCAATGAGCTAATTCTTGTCAGCTGAAGCAAACATAAAATGTCTCCCATCACATCACATCAGCGGAGAGCCTAGGAACATCTCATCAGTTTCGTTATTTTCGTCCCATGTATCGTAGCCTTGAAGAAGCGTCAGTGATGCAAAAATGGCTTGGCAGTTGATACGGGTTTCATTTTAATTCTTTCATTTTTCAGCGTTGTGATGTTGTCTCTTTCTATCTACAATTATTGTTACACAGAGATTTTAAAGTAGATACCTTTTCCTTCCCTCTGCATGATATGCTGTTCATTCATTGTCAATATTGTAAGTGTACAATAAGTTGTTTCATAAAGGAAACATAATTAACACTGCTCATTCCATACCCCGTCTGTTTGCAGGCTACAGAATAGATTAGCTTTTTCATCATGGATTGCGATACGGTGAAATAATGCTCACAGGCAGGGAGAGAGCACTTAAAAATTTTCTCTCCACGAATAATGCCTACTGATTTTCCTTTTGCTAAATTAAGAAAAAAGATAGTCTGGGTGAGATAACACTAATAAGAGGGAAGAAACAAAGAGTGTGACAGACAGAAGGTCCTTAGTCCTTTTGTGCTCCCTTCTTCATCTGCTTTGTCTTGTCTTGTCCATGGAATGGAGATTCATCCGTACATATGTGCATAAAGAACATATTTGTCGGTGAAATGTTTTGTCTGTGGGAGGGAGGCTCATCGAATCCAACTGAACTGGCTTGGTTGGTGGATGTGAGATGGATGCCTTTTCTATGCAGGCGTCCGGGTTTCTACTTTCTACATTTTTCATTTTTTTTCTCCTGTTATCCTCCCGACTGTTGCTTTGGGTTTGCTTAGCACAGTGAAAAATGGAGGCTGTGGTGGAGGCAACAGTGGTAGCATATGGAACGTTGACAGAAAAAGCTCCGGGAGTCTCCACTCCACCATCACTACACGATTTTCTCTCTGACGATGAATATGAATATAGCGCATCCCTACAGATTTAAATACGAATATTCCATTTTACCTCCTCCTGTCTACAACTACCGCACCGCAAACAGACATCGGCAGAAGTACACATATGTGACACGGGTTACTTTACCGTTACGTTGGTCTTGGGTTTTCGGTTTTAGGGATATAGTTAGGAGTAAACGATAATATGACTGGCTGGTGTAGGTATATTTCACCTTGGGTAAATGGCATAACTCTGACGAACGCACGTCATGCTGATGATGCTGCTGATGAAGATGATGATTCTTTTGAGAATTTACCCATGCCATGTGCTTGTGAGATGCGGAAGCTGGCAGGCAACACATTATATAAAATTATTGTAATATATGGGATGGGAATGGTTTTTGTGAGAGGTTGTTGGAGATGGCTTATTCCACACAAGGTTCCTTCCTCCTCTTAATATTTTAGCCCTTGTTGAATCTGTCCGTGTGTGGCGGGGGGAGTTTTCTTATAAAATACTTATGAAAAGGAAAGGGGAAACGCATTGCCACCGAGAAAGGGGAATAGGAAATCATATTGAAAGGGGGTAAGTGGAACCTGTATGGTCCTCAAGCAACAGACTAGACTAGAGTTAAGGTGGTGGTGATGTAATATGGGTATAGTTATATAGGAATGAAGCTACTTGTGCGGGATCCACTTTACTTCATATATTTTGCTACAGATATCCTGCTCGGTTTCCATTTCCGTTTCGAAAACGGAGAGAGGAGAGAGAACTGAAGCTGAAGTGTGTAGTTTTTTTTCTTTCTCTTGCTTACTTTATATTGTATAGAGAATATGGCGGTGCGGTAGCAGTAATAACTATGATAGAAGAGATAGCCCCAAGTTATGATGGCACTGTAAATTTAAATGCAAATGGTCGAGATGATTCCCTTTCTTCTGTATTATTATCATCATCATCATTCCCATCATATAGGGAATGAGCTAATGTATCGTAATGCTACTATTTCCTTGTGTTTTGTATTTGTACGGTTTTCACTTTTGGGCAAGTGGTGCAGTTGTGGCAGTGGAGGAGAGGAGATGAAATTACCAAAGAGAAAAAAATAGTCCATGAAAACTGTGCGTGTGTTGGATAACTTTTTTGTACCTATCTACCTACCTATATTATTTACCTAATAGAAATATTACCGATATTGCCCCCTTTCTATTTATATGTATGATCTTTGGATCTCCCCGATACTTTGTTGGTTGAAAACAGTTTTCTGATAAAAACTGTAACCTGCAAGGATGTTCATGATCATCATGATCATCGTCATCGTGCTCATGTTAGTTTCGGGGGAATATTTTTCATGAATTCTCATTTTCCTTGATGACATCCTGGCATTACGGTACTTGGGGGCTTTTTCTAGGAAGGAAAGAACCAGTTTGGGATGGGGAGCGTCTTGTGCAAAATGATATTCGATAGTTTTTGAATATGCACCATATCACGATGATGATCATCATGATCACGATCCTTGGAAATACCGACAAGGCAGATATGACAAAATACTTCCTTTATATTGCTGGCATGCAAAGTTTGAAGTAGATTTAACCCAGTTTACCATCCACATTTGCTTACAAATGGAAGGAGCATAATAATATTAGGGAGGTGATGGAGTGCGCGGCATTTACTCCCCTGCTTATTGATTTATTTATACCTTATGGTCTCAACCGGCTTGATATAAATTCATAAAATCTAACGGGATGCTAAGCATCTTAGCGAAAGTGGTAATGGAATAAAAATGTATGAGGAAAATGCAAACTAGCTATACATAGGTTGGTTATTCACAAAAATAGACTTGCTTGTCGGTTAATATAGAAATATAGAAGGAGCATTTGTACTAAATTTTAAATTTTATGTAATACGTGGAGGAAACCAGTTTTCCTAATTTGCTCATTGGTATGTATATTACCAATTGCATTGGTCATATTCAGTATCAGGATGTAATATATTTTTCTGGAAAAGTAAAAACTTTCACCGCAGCAAGAAATGAAAGATTTTGTGCATTTCCACTGTAATGGGAATGGTTAGTTTTCTTCTTTCTACATGAAAAATCTTTCCACAAATGGATAGCTCAGTTACTTTCCCTACCCATAAGCATTTGAAATGAAAAGTGAAATTACTCAACTCAACTCCGAAGGTAAAAGCATGAGACAAGGGAAAGATTTATATACCTGCGATAGCGAATCCTACACACTTTATGAAGCATCTTGATCATGAGGATGGATCCCCCTTAAAGAAAAAAGTTGCTTCCTCTTTGACTTTAATTAAATTCAAGCAAGCTACCTGTGAGGATAAGTAATTAGCTTTGAAATGAAGATTGGGACATTATAAAAAGCACAAACTTCACATGTAACTTGAAAGGGATACGAATAAAGTTTACTAAAAACACACACGGAAAAGGAAATACTATAATCATTTACCTAACTGTAATAGTATGGGAATAGAATTGTGAGTTCATCCTAGCGGAAGGAGACCATAATACTAAACCCATCTAATATATCATGGATTAGGTAAATAAGTGACTTAAAAAGAAATCCACAAGTTTTATATGCATCTGTAATGGGGATGTATGTATGTGGAATTGGTATTCAGAACTACTCAAGAGTGGTATGGCATGGTAGAATGGTAGTGGTAGGAAATGAAAAGTAGGGAGATGTACAGTGTCTTACCAAATTACAATTTTAACTGAAATGGATGGTAGGTACTTTGAGCATCCCTCCAGAGAGTAAAAAGTAAAGAAAAGAAAGGAGGAACAAAAAGGGAGAGTAGGTGAAAGTGCATTATCCCTAAGTAGGGGTATTATGCCTATGGACCATGCTTGAATTTAAAAGTTTCTGCGTAGTGCCTACATAAAAGGAGGGGGCCTGTCGAATCCCTTTAGACTGGATGTGCAGTAGCATGGTTCATTCTAACGCGTATTACGCTCGTCTGTATGACGTGCTTGTAAAATTTTGTAATAATAATATTGAGTATGTACCTATACGCATATTTGGGTTTATAATTTATTAAAACTGAAATTTTGGTTAGCCACATTTTGGTTTCTGTAATTTATTCTCTGGTTTATAATTTTATTCCAAATGCTGTCATACGGGAAAATACTTTATGCATATTTGCCTTCCATTCCATATCCAACCCCAACAAAAACTCATTAAAATTATGACGGTATCCGGCATGAAGCAGTGTATTTGGCATATTGGCTATAATGAAAATTATGGCATTAATTAAGTTGATCAAAAATAATAATTTTCTCATCAGATCAGACCCAATCAAATCGCAGGAGGGCAAAAGTTTCCAGTAACTTTTTACGCATTTTAATTTATAGAGCATTAGGTAATCTACCGAGTATTAGTTTGAGTGGTTCTGGTTATCAAATCAATCATGGGAAATGTCCATTTCCCTTATCCTTAGGAAGTTTCAATAAGACTCTTCAAATTGTCATAATTAATTGCCTGCAGAGGAATATATCATCATATCCCCAATTTTATACCAAGTAGATTTTGGGAAAATCAATGAGTTCTTGGATCTTTGGACTTACGCTTTATTCATTCTCGCAGTGAAAAATTATAGGTGCCTACAAATTGCTAGCCGTTATGTATTTCACCTCATTCCTCTTTTCTTCGTGATATTATTAGGTTGAAGATTTGATTTACCTCTTCTCCTTCCTAATTTCAACTTGTAACATCATATCTTCCACCTTCCTTTCCAAATTCCAACTCCAACCGTTTTCTCCCAGCATGGTACGGCACAGCACATACATTTTCATGAGGAAAGCCGTTAGACTCGGTAACAGCAATGGCAGCGAGGTGATAAGAGGAAGTGATTAGCAGCAAGGTTGTCAGACCATTTGTTTTTCCTTTGCTTGTAGTACAGTGTCTGCCATCAGCATCACCATCAATGCTTGCGATAATTGGGCTGATGCTGAAAGTAAAAGGGAAAAGTTACAAGCAAAATGGGTGTATGTAGGAAAATGGAAAGCAAAAGCAAGTTAGGATATGATGCTTTTGAGTTTTCAATATGCCTGATCATCACCCCAGATTATTTCTTAATGTGTGTTTTCTGTGCGAGAGTCTCAATTTATGATTGATTAATGTAGCTGAAACATACACACTCGGGTTTTATCTCACTTCCTCTGCAAAATAATTTTTTATATACAACACACAAGCACCAGCCTTATTTATTTTCGTTACAATAATAAACAGCATCACATAATCATGATCTTGTTTGAAGTAGCTGGTTCTAGTCAGACTTCATTTTAAGTTGTATAAATGTTTGTTTGAACTAAATTACATATGCCTACCTAGCTGCTGGTGCGTAGGTATTATATAATGATCTTAAAGAAAAGGCCTAATATTTATTCATTACCTTTATTACTGGGTATACCTATCTTTCTCTCGAAATATTTGAATCCGGGTTGATCTCTACTCTTTTTTGCTGCTCCTAGTTGAGATTCTGCGAAGATAGCTGGATGAATCCAAAGGATTCTTCTAAAAACTCCCTCCGACTCCGACTTTATAACAAACATGGCCTAATGAGTCTCTTCTATCTTTATTAAGAGGAGGGAGAAGGGATTTGGCATGAAATCCAGTTTCTTTCTGCCAGCACCAGATATAATATAATACCTTGTGTATTAGGTGCTTACATAATATGAGCTCTACCAGGAAGAGAAGAGAAAGTAAAGTTGTTCTCCATTTGCACAAACTCTCTTCTCATATCGAGGCTAAAGCCACCATCATCATAGCCACCTTTCTAATCTGTCGGATATCTTTGAAAGTACCTAAGCAGGTAGGTGGGTTAGGTATGGGCTGGGTAGTTTGATTTGCCCACGTCTGCATTTTAGATTGGCATGATTAGTGTTCAACAGCTCGGGAGGAGAGTTCGTTCAGCTCAGCTCCTCTCATCACTTGGAAATGGGGAAGGAAAATTATTCTCTGGACCTTTAACTTGCTTTAACAACATAAACAAACATTCGTCAGTCGAGCCAGCATAGGATTCACATCACAAGCAGAAATATAGACAGTGTGATGATATGATGATACAGAAGCAGATGTCTTGAGTGACATGAAATGAACGGGAATCTAACTTGTTGGAGGGAAGTCGAGTGGAGGGAGGAGGACATGCTGGAGGGCCCCCACTCTCGTACAAGAGAAGACCTAACTGTCTGACGTGATTATGTTGGATTATTTTTGCTTATTAGGAATGTCTGTAGAGTAGTAAGGAATATGATATGAGGATGTTGATGATGATCTGATTAAACTACGCAGAATTATATATGTATTATTTTGAAGGAAATGAAATATGTAGCTAAGTAAAGCCAACCCTACCAAGCCAGTCCGCGTCCTTTTACCAAAGCCAAACGCGTCAGGAACAAATACAATGAGAATATTATGTGACCTGCTGTTCCCCTGTCTGTTCCTGACATAATAAGTGTTATCAGTTAGTTTCCCAAGATTTATCGTTGTCATTTCATTCGAGCTGTAAGTGACACTATCCGCGAATTCCAGCGAATCCATTTTTTTCTGGCCAAGTTTGACCACATGACAATGGAATGGCTGCGTTTTCGGAGATGATAATATTATTATGGTAAAAATATGTATGGCTGGTGGTGGGGGACGTGATGTATTCTGTTGAAAC
>JAQIXQ010000192.1:0-46303 GCA_034700485.1 Pseudosinella alba | reverse complement strand
TCTATCGCACCACGTTTTGACTACATTCAAGGCCCGTTGAGTAGCATGCTGAGTTTCGGCAAAGAATTTGCCCCTTTGCAGCAGAGCAATATCATCAGCGAAGCCTTGTGACATTGTACTTGGAGCGTTCTCTCGTAAGCTTTCTAAGAGCTCATCAACTACACAATCCCAAAGGAATGGTGAGAGAACCCCTCCTTGTGGGCATCCAGCTGTGACAATCATTTCCGACTTAAGATTATCGGCCACCGCTGTTGCCTTCCTATCCGCTAACATGGACTCTATCCAGTTTACATACAGTTCTCCAACTCCTACTCTCAGTAACGCTTGGCGAATAACATGGAAGGGTACTTTGTTGAAGGCGCCCTCTATGTCTAGGAATGTAGTAGTAGTAGTAGTTTTTTATTAAATTCAGATATTAGCAACAATACAATTATAATTGTTTCGATGGGCTTTTCCTCGTCAATCATACTAGTGGAAAAAAAAATGATGTGGTAAATTTTGAGACAACAAGAACAAATATGAATAAATTACAGAAATATACAGTGTAAATTATTATTTTAGAAACACGTCGAATTTTGCAGGGTCCTCCTTGAAACTTTTGTTCAGCAGAGCTACTATGGAAGGAATAGTTGATTTCCTGTAACGGGCTTTGTCGGCCTTGAATGGTTTGAAGAGATCGTGCTGTCGTAAGTATGACTTATCGGTTTCAAAGTCAGGTAGCCATTCCCGAAATCTTTCACTTTTTAGCAATGGTTTTAGCATGGTGCTTTTCCCTGCTTGTTTTCCTTCTTTATTTTTTTAGGACTCTGGAAATTGTTTATTCAGTATAATCATTAAAAGGTAGGAGGTGTGCATTGTAATGAATTTGAGCCGTGTGCGAACTGCGAAGTTTGGAAATTCTCACAGAAAAAACTAAATGTGGAGGAGTAAGAAACTAGATTTAAAGATCGGAGGTTTCATGTCGGCTCGACTTACATTTTCAACCTTGAAAGTAGGAAATGGAGGCAGACGAAATGAAATGCCGAAGGAGACGAATGCAAAGTATTGCTTTAAATTGTTTTTTCTTTGGAATAGCATATAATATTGCATTTTGCAATTTGCCATTTGTAAAGTGACTCGAATTGAATGATGAAATGAATGGAGTCGCGTGATATGATATGGACGATGGTGATATTGAAGATATTGAAAATGCATGATATTTAATTAAGGTGTTTTCCCTAAGCATTCATTGTATTTCGTTTCCTTAAATAGTGCCGAGATTGGAACTGGCAGAACCTGACATGGGCTATCATGGGCTGATACGAGAAAACGAGCTTGTTGTTGAGGTAAAACCCAAAATCAGGGCTGTGGGAGCAGAAATATGCGGCTTTCGTATTCTTAACCGACATCATGGAGAATCTCCATTTGAGGTAAGCGATTTTTTTATATTAAATAATATCATAATAATTGGTTTTTGTTCATTGGTTCGGGTCTTCATTCATTCCATAAAGATTAGTGAATGATGGACTGTCTAATGAAATAAGTCCATGTAAGGAATCAAAAAGCCATCAACATCATCATATCATAACATAACCACTCTCTGGTCCTGATCCCGACAAATAACTTATTTTTATTACACGCATTGTTTTGCTGTGGATGATTATGTAATTATTCTCCTTGAGATGAAGGATTCTGTATCAAACAAAATGCAATCTGTCTTACTGAAGACAAATTTAAATTAACTTCCATTTTTGGAAACTTGATTGCAGCCAGACTGAGTTGTTTATATAAGTTTTAAATCCCACCCCTTCTCGAGGCCTTTCGATTTCAACTTTTAACGAAATTGATTCCATATATACATACCTATTGACATTCACATACAAGATACAGGAATCACGTAAGGGGTACATAAATCAAAGTGTTAATGTGTTAATTTAGGTATGTATTAATAATAAGATCAATGGGGCTATTGTTTCTTAGCTGGAGAGTCACATAATTGTCCTATAATATTTATTCAAAACTATCTTGAATATTATAAACGAGTAAGGCTGAGAACATTGTAATCTGTAATGTGTACTTGTGTTGGGTCTTCCGGGTCTTATGAAAAATATTTATCAAAAATTTAATCCAAGTACGGAAGGTGCAGACAGTTCGAATCATATCGAGTCGGTTTTTCAACTTACCTAATCCATATTCATTACATAATTGATATGATACCAGTATATAATATGCAGATTTCATTTTAATTATATAGCAGCACAAAAGCCAGCTTTTCCTTTCATCCAGGAATCAAACCAAATCCATTTCTAAATCTTACCCTACTACCGATTATCCCCAAGTACGGAGTAATTATCCCAAGTCAAACTTTTATTGGGACGAATAAAAAATGGCTTGACTGACAGACAGCAGATTTTTTAACTTGTTAAACCGTCTGGAGGATGAATGCGGATGATGATGAAATGATGAGATGATTACACTACTGAAAAGCGGATCTTGTAAGACAAGTGCACTAATCCAGCGTGTAAATCTATGGGTAATCTTAATGTATTTATCGCAACCATGCATTATTACCTTGCATGATAAGAAGTCAACAGCACTTTCTTTCGGCCAAAGTTCAGATTCAGAAGTGCAGCGTCCGCATTTTCAGCTCTATCCGTTTCGCTATTCCGTCCCCGTCTTGCTCATGAAAAAGGCATTAGCAAAGTAGAATCGTCAGGATAACTGACGTTTGATATTGACTGCCATAACATGATGGTGGTGGAATGAAGAAGAAGGAACCGGATACATGAATAATTGTTTCAACTTCATCCCCATCATGATCATCACCACCTCCATCTTTATCATCAGCACCATCAAGCATTATTACTCTGCTTTGTGGGGAAACGTGCTTGAAAATGTAAAATATGTGGTGGCAGATAAAACCTTTGATAAGGAGAAAAGGATGCCAATTCATCCTATTAGCTCATGCTAAACACATTTTTTCCAACTCATTCCACTGGGATGAGACGATCCTGTTTTATTTCTCCGGAATCCACACGTTTCGGTCGCTACTTCGTAATATTGACTGTTTATTCGT
Organism: Pseudosinella alba; assembly: GCA_034700485.1. Classification (NCBI taxonomy): domain Eukaryota; kingdom Metazoa; phylum Arthropoda; class Collembola; order Entomobryomorpha; family Entomobryidae; genus Pseudosinella; species Pseudosinella alba. The sequence goes on along the minus strand of JAQIXQ010000192.1, from coordinate 43,248 downwards.
ACAGGATGCAGTAAGCAAATAAAAACATTAAGAGCTGATAATTTGTTTGAAGTTTGTAATGCAATGGATCACCCATCGATGCTCGTTTTTTTAGACTGGAATTCTTTTTTCACGCCATGATATCATGTTACCGAGCTCTTTTAATTTTGAAATCAGCTCATTAAGCGAAAGTTATGAAATGGCTTAATATTAGAAACTTTTCATTCGCGCTATCGAGCTCCGTTAATGTATGGCACTAGCTTGGCCGTTGATTTACGATTTAACCTTCGTAAGTAATTTCAGATAAATTGTGAGAGCTTGAAAAATAAATACATATGCCAAGGTATCTACACATTATATAATTTTTTCCCTGTTCACATAAGTTCCAGATATATGGATTTAATTTCTTTCGAAATTCCAAGACTTTTTTCTCTTCAAATCTGAAGGATATTTATCTGTGGAGAGAGTAACCAACCGCAGACCTCCTTGTCTGCTGCATGAATGCCTCAACTCAATTTAAATTGCAAAACCGTGTGGTGAACGAAAGTTTCCAGCTCACGCAAGCCAAACCAGTGAAGTGAGCTATTTTTTCACGTCATGTTACGTCGACGTCCACACGGCATCTTCAGATCATCGCCACCCCACACAAACACATTCTAGCACATTGCCAGTTTTCTGTCTCGACTTTTGTATAAATATAACTGCCCGAATTACTCGGCATCATGCATATATGAGGTGATCATCATCATCATCTAATGTTGCAAAATCAGTTGGAGGAATCTCCTACAAAATATATTATAGCATATCACCAGTTGAAGTAGGTAATTCTCTGTATTTGCAGACATTCGTATTTTTTCTTTGACCTTCTCAATCCCCAAGAGAGGGAGAAGAGTGGAGCATAATGAGAAAATATCACATCACCTGTTATGAAAACTCATAATTATTATATTTTGCTGATTATATTCTCCTTTGTAAAGCTGATGGGATGATGATCTCATCCAATTTCAGGATTAGGAATTACCTACTTTTACTTGAATTAGAATTTAGTAACATGTAATGCTGAAAGCTGAGACAAGATGATTTGATGGGGATGGTTGTCTGTCTGAATGAATCTGGTGGTCATCATCACATAGGTAGTTTGGCAGATTGTATTGCAGCTGCCTATTTTCTAACAAGATGACCAAGTCCAAGATCAGACCACCACCAATCCGACGAAGATTCAATATCATGTCTAATGTAATCATAATCATATCATATCATAACACAAAATCCCGAAATAAAAAAATCGCAGGTGTCTTCATCAATTATTCTCGTTTTATTAGAATTATTTTAGATGTTTGTATATATCTCCCTGCAAAGGTTGGCATAATATGAAAAATCAAATGCTCAAGAATTCATTTCTAAGCCATATCATATCTAACTGAATAAATAAATAAAATGTGAATTCGGCAAAAATCCTAAACTCGTTCACCGTCCGTCCCGTCCCGTCCAGTCGTCGTCACCATCAAATCAGTCGCCGTCGCCATGAGCTAAAGTAGTCTGAACAAAGCCTACAATGAATTGAAATGCATCATGTCATGCTCATGTCATATCATAAACAAGTTACCTAATATGCATCATCGTAATATGATATCCTCAAGATTATCGGCAAAACATGGTAAACACAAAATACAATATTTTTTCCGTTGGAAGCCAAGCATCATCATCATCATTAGCATGGCTCATGATGAGTTTTTTAGCAGGCAATAATATTAATACAATGTTTGCCAACAGCTTATCGTTTGCTGATTATACGAGGCTAAAATTCATGCCAAATATTTACTTATTCAAAAGGTAATCCATTCATTTTCGGTATGTTACCGTACGTACTTAAGCATATTATGCTTCCACATGGACAATTATCATGTCAGTACTTTTGTTGTACGCTACTAGAAACCAATATGAAAATATTGCGTTGATTGCACAATGATGATGAGATATGTTATAAAATATTCATGAATAAGCATAACCATATTTTACAATTACATTTACATATCCATTATTATTATTGTGAGCAAACTAGACTTGCTACTTACTAAAATAGCTCGATAGTATTACAATTACATATTGGCAACAGGAGAGTGGACTGTCGCCATGATTGGGGAGAGAGTGTACCATACGGCATTGTGTACCGTGTAACTTTCCTTCATTTCATTATTTATTATTTGCTGTTATGATTAGATAAGATAATGATGGGGGAATGGGAATGTTATGTTGTTACATTAATTACATTGTATTCTGTGCAGGACACAATGACATCGGAACGAGTGGTAATCAAATTCGACTAGGCATTGACGAATAATGCCCTTCCCTTAACATTTGTTTGCTTTTGATTTTGTGTGGAGAAGAAGAAAGAGTAGTAAAGATATTGATTATGGAGGCTTGTGTGATTTTGATCTCCCAGCTCATTACATATTCCGCGTGTCTTCTTCGAGGGAGATTAATTTTGCATTCACACAGCTCCACGCGAAAAAAAGACGAGAACTTGTCACAGCCACGACAATCACGACATTCAGCTTTAATAGACTGATGAGATGGGGATAAGGAGTATAAAAGCAAAGTTTTGTTTTCCTAAGTTTGTGAGGCGGATAAAAAAGATATATTATGCAGCTTTAATCTTTTGAGGAGAACCTCTCTTAATAGCCCATAAACCATCCTTAAATGAACAAAATGCTATATTATTATATTTGTTCTTTTAGGGTTATACTGAGCTGGGTTAATATGTTGATTGTCCCTTTTTTACTTCCTTTCATATCCTCTTCCTGCGACTTAACGGGACAAAATAAATCAACTAAATTTTTTATCTCCCTTTCTTTAAGTTTGGGATGGGTAGGGGGAAATCTCGAAAGCTGATCTTTTCCATATTCTGTATCTTGAAATCGTAACAGTAAAAAACTCCTTCCACTGCCACATTGAGAAAATGCGATTACCTTTCCATGTCTTCCTTAATCTAGTATAGGGAATTGGAAGGCTCAAGTTAATAATGTGAATTGCCCTTATATGACCTTATCTGTACTTTTTTGAAGATGGCAATTCGTTGCATTTGATGAGTATGATAAGAAGCTTGCATATCCAATGGAATAGAACAATGCTTTTAAATTCTAACCGATTTGAAACACTAAACCATCCATTCACCAACTCCTCTATTAACTTGAAAGAAGTCTCCTCGATAAGATCGATATATCCATTCCATTAAATTTCGTGACCGTGCATGCCAAGGCATGGCGTGACTTCGGAAAGGCAATAATTGTGGAAGCTGCTGTTTATGGGGATTGAGAATAAATTGAAGAAATGAAGATTGAAGGCCATGCTAACACCAATAAATTCACAGGTTAAATAGACTATAGGCACTGTGATCAGTGGCCACTTGCTACATAACAATGCATTATAGAACATAGGTACGTATTAGCCACAGTCATAACTAAAAATTAATAATGATTTGTGTTCATGATTGGGCAAGGTGGCAAGATTGAAAACTGATATTGCGCATCAAAAAAATAATTACTAGTGCAGGAGTGCAGAAAGGGGAGGTTAAATGGGCAAGCATAAACATGGATGATGATGCGGTTACTCGATAGAGAAAAAAACTATTGAGGGTCACATTCATAGTAGTCATCTTCACAGAATTTATATTGTCTGGCTGGCTTGTTACCATCTATTTTTTTTTGTGAGTCGTCAACAGCAGCATCAGCGAACCGCGGTAGCAATAGGGAATCATAAATACTAAAGTATATGCCTAAATCTTAATGTTTTTGCCAAGAAAGACTAAGAAGAGTTTAGAGTTTGACTAGGGCATAAAGGTTATTGCAAGGGGACTACGCGATACGAAGAAAAGACAAGTACGGGAATGGTTGGCGTGAATCTTTGTATCTTAATTTTTTATTATTATAAAATATATAATAATAAGCATATATGTAAGCCAAATTTGACGATGATGGTGAGGATGATGCTCATGATGATGATGAAGAAGATGACGATGATGTCTGAATCAAAAACATGAACAAATGAGCAAGGAAAGGAAATCACTTGTTTTGTTAAAGTAGAACCCGTTTTTACTTTGGCTAACTGTTTTGGCAAAAGTTCTCTAAATTGGATATCGTCTTGCTTCTATACTTTGTTCTCTCCTTTTCGTATAGTTTGATATTTTATGGGGAGATCACAGCGGGAGGACAGCCAGAGCGATGGACCTATGATGGTAGGTATATTTCACGCATGTCATGACATGAAATGATGTGATGTGATCCTTTCCTCTGAATTCAGGCGGTGGTTTGACACATGCATCGGATGAGTGGAGTGTCAACCTACCTTAACAGCCATTATAAGATGCTCGAAAGCTATATTAAGGACAGAGAAATATAATATAATGTATTTTTATTTGGCTGAAGATCGTGGTTTCGCTACCCAAATGCTGTGGGTTTTGATATGACGAGTTTGTGATGATGCGTTAGAGTGGTTACAGCATGAATGAGTCAGCCTTGCCTTCCCTTCTGCTCTATTGTCTTCCTGCGAAATCATCTACATCACATTGGTGTTGCACACAAAACTGTGCAGATATAATATCAAATTCAATTACAATTTACAATCAGACTGAGACTAACAATGCCTTTGGAAAGCCACAGTAGATGAGGATGAGTATAATATGATCATCGTGATCACTGATGATGCGTTGGTGGTGGAGGTGTCATATCATATCCGTTCATTGCACAGGAAACTTGTCCTGTGTATTGTGTGCCGTGATATTTGTGAGTGTGGATCGAGATGTCGCGAAAAAAGAAATATGTTTGCTCATGAATTTTTAATGATTCTGTTAGTGTGACACTGTTGAAATCGAAATGAATGGGGGTTTTGCCTGCTCGACAAATATTACAAATTGCAACCAGCCACGGTACATTTTATTTGAGGAGGATAAAAATTTATACTAAAATGAAACGCTGACGCTTACAAATCTCTGGCTCTCCATAATCGTATCGTGGCTTGCTTATGTTTATATGCCGGTGATGGTGGTGGGGATGATGAGGATGATGAGAATGAGAATGAAATGAAGCTCTTTCATAATTTATTTATTTTTTAACAACAGACGTTTGCTTTCCATTGTAACTTTGTATTTTCAAACAATGCCAAATAAATTATGACAAGGAGGGCAAATATGGAGACTAGCTAAAAAATTTGCATATAATGCGTAAAAATCATTTGAAAGGATTATTTGGACTGGGAGTGAGAAGAGCTCATATTGATGAAACAATGAGGAGAAATGGATAAAAAGATGTGTCGAGCTAAGAGCCCAATTGATTTCATTTGCTGGTTATTCGTTAGCTCGTATTTCTCTGAAGGTTTTTGGACTCTCTGCCTGTAGGTATATTATCATCGTCAAGCTAGCAAGTGCAAACGTTCACTAGATGAACCGAAAAGTTAAATGGCTCAATAAACCATAAACACATAACATATTCAATATATGCAAAGGCAAGACCCAAGTCACAAGAGCCAAAATTTTAACGGGCTCATTTCTTCAGAGCTCATCCAGGTTATTGCGATGTAGTTATTTTATGTATAGTAAAGTGCTGTTGTATTTGGAGTTACTTGAGCCAAATGGAATTGAAATTTTATTTCCATTTCGTCTAAAAGTTGTTGACTTGATCTTTTTCAGATGATATGATGTGATGATGACTTGAGTATAAAATGCAGTCTAATCTCTATTGATAATATATACAAGAACATGTTGTGTCCTTTTTATTTGCGAAAAAATTACGAGCAAGGGGCTCGTACTTTCTTTCTCAGAATGATATGAGGCATGAAAGATGCATGTTTACATTTACCGTACGTGAAGGAGTTGCAGGCATCTAGACTATATGATGGCCTGAACTTATTGTTCTCGCAATAAAAAAGCATAATTCTACTTTGAAAAAAGTGTGTGGGCGAGTTTCCCTCATGATTTGAGGGATGTGTTGGATTTTATAGAGATTTTTGTGACTATTTTCTTGTCTCAGTTGCATGTTAACCCCTCCTTCATTCCCATAAATATGACAAGTAAATGATAATGATGGTTACTGGCTGTTGCCTGATTAGGGAATGGAGTGGAGTCAAGTAAGGGATAATTTTTGTAGTCTGTGTAGTAGAATTTCGTTCTGTTTCAGTTTAGGGATTGAGATTATGTATGATTGTTTGCAATGTTGAAGAATATGTTGTTGCTGTTGTTGATTGTAGTTTGCAGAGTGTTTGTTGTAGCTGTAGACAAAAGTATATGTAAATATTGCAGATGTATGAGATGGTGATGTGATATTGTGTTGGATGACTTTCAGTTGAAGTCTTGAAGACGGACATCTGCACTTAGGTATTATTTGGCTACTTCTTGGAAGTGACACATTGCACCTCATTATGCTTTCGGTTGTCGGGAAAATGATTATGAGCAAGCTTGTTTTTTTTTCTTATGTGCTTATTTAATTCTCATCTTGATTTGATTTGGTTGATGGGTGAAATGGAATGGGTGAGTGGGATATGCAGCGCGATATATGCGATAGTAGGAAGATGAAGGCGATGGGCTGGTTACCTGAGTATCTGTGACTTGGATTTGGCGTACTAATTAACAAGTCTTCCAATGAGTGCCAGCACATGAGTAAGCCATATAAGTGTAAATTAATGAGTTATGGTGAAATTGAGTTATAATTTTTTATGATGGAAAATTGTCAAACACTGATTAATTAACTATATGCCTTACAGGGGAATATTGTTATTTGGAAACTACATATTAGCAAACATAGATTTATTATGGTTGCCAAATATAAATAAATATTTACTGTAAATAATTTCATTTCTCTGCGTTATTAAGAATATTATGTTTCACTAAAATGATTGAAATGGGTAAATGTGCACCTCTTGCTCTGGTGGCGGAATATTTAGTTAGAGCACAGGAGAAACGGAAGGAACGAAGATGGAAACTTTCCCAATTTCTTCAATTTGCTACCCATCCACCCCATGCGTTATTCTCTCCCTGTAATATTCCCTTCAAAGGCTGTGTTGGTCCAGAGCGTCCAGAGGGTACAAGAATATATATTTTTGTGTTGTTCAGCTAAAAATCCTCATATATTCCCTTCTCTTCTAGTTTCCCCCACCCTTGAGGGAAAGTATTTTCTAGAAAATCGGCAGGTGTCTTTTCTTGCCTCATGACTTAACCCATGTATCTATATCAAACCTCCGCTCCGACTTGCACGCCAACGTCAACACAACAACCAACCCAAGCCAGGTTGGTTTTTGGCGTGCCGTGTGCGTCTTCACTTGACAAAGATCGAGGAAGAATAGAAGAAGAAGAAACAGAAACATCTGCTCTTCCCAATTTTTTCGTCTGTGATGCATAGGTTACATATATAGCTTGATCTTGTTTTTAGCCTCGTTTCTAGGTTGAATTGAACCCATCTTATTATTAGATTTCGGGTATACGTACATATATTTCCTCGTGTTAAATCGACATCTCCTCCTCCAAGCCCAAACCATTTCACTAAAGCTAAAAACAGCCATAATGGCTACCCAGTGAGTTGGGTACGTTTGGCCAGACGTCGTGTGTGATTATAGGTGCATGTACCCTTTTACCAATTTTTTTCCAAAGGATCTGTGAAAAGATTTCAATTTGAGATTATTTCTTCCTCCTTATTCCCTTCCCTACATACATCTTGAAGATCAGGATCGAATTACACATGTAATGAACGACGATGGTTTTACTTGACAGAGAAACGTAGACATATTATTTTTTGGTATGGTATTTGATAAAAAAAATGCCCAACCATCTTGCTCATTCTTGGGCTGAGAGTTTTCCAAGAAAAGGTAATGAAAATTACATTGTTCCTTTTGGGTTGTCTTCTGTAACATGGTGGAACAGTGAAAATTCACAGTTGTACGCTAAATATTTCCGAGAGCCTTTTCGAGCAGAAAGCAATGTTGGGTAATGTGACTGAGGTAAACCATTTTTTCAACCTGGGCAATAAGATAATGAAATGCTTCTCGAGGGTATGAGCGTATTTTTTGGTAACTAAAGAAAAAGCTGGAAAATTAATTTAGTACTAAACTAACCCATATCATACCTATTCACAGGTGGGCTACTCGCTCTCTCTGGGTCCTTTGAGAGTAGCACTGCTGCGTGGTAGCCTCAAACAACGTAAAACCCAACTTTTTTTGCAGTTAGGGGACCAAATGTTGCAATAAATTACAGGAAACGATTGAAAAATCGCAACTAATAGATATTTAGTTTTTGTTGGGTCTAGCTCCAGGGAAAAGTTTTGTAGTTTGTAGGTGGTTGGACCCATAGACTCATCTCATACACATTCTCTTTTATGATAATGGCTTCACAAGATAACTTGCTGGGTTTGGTTTAACATTGTTTTCGAAATGAATTGAGCTATTCTTATTTCGATTTTTTGTTAAAGCCCAAAAAGGAACCATTTCTAATCGAATAAGGCAGTCGAATATATAGTGCTGAATGCCATTGCCATACACCAACTACCAGCACCACCCACCCACCTTTGAGAATGTATACTTACTCGTAAAGAGAAAAACTAAACTTGGATCATCCAATTTAAACTAAAAAGGAGAACTTTTTCCCTTTAAGAAACTTACCTCCACCCTCTAGAAACTTTTTCTTCCCAAGACAGAACCTCATCGCATCTCATACTTTTCCATTTGTGTAAAGGAGACGAAAAATCCAATATAAGGATGATAAAAATAAGTTACTGTTGAGAGCATGATGGAGACCCTCTGCCAGGATGCCGTAATATTCGGTTTTCCCCAGCAACACACAATGACGGTCATCATGAAGATGAGAAAGAGAAGATGATCATCATCATCCAAGTAATGCGAACACCTCAGGAAAATGAAGACTGCTAACTTTTTTTTATCTCACCCAGTCAGCTTAGGTTTGTTAGACGAAGAAAAAATCTCTGATAGACTACTATTTATTTTCCGTAGTGTGGCTGTATCTAAGCTCATTCTGAAAATTACTCTTCATTAGTTTTTCTTCCTTTATCAGTCGGCACTATCTGCTTTGATGGGTCACACATATCACACAGACACACAAGGAAGGAGTAATGATAGCAGTAAATCCACAATAAGGTATAAAAAAAAGGAAAAACTAGCTCCGCTCCAGGTCATCCTATTTTACTTAAGGTTTTTTTTGTATTAAAAAAAGGATTGCATCATCATCGGGATCGTCATGAGCTGGCTTGGCTTCACATTTCCATGAAGCCAATGCGTACATGCATATTTTCTTGTGTTTCTCTAAATTATTGTTACGTAATCATTAACATATACTGCACCCATGTCATTTACTGTGACAAGCTGTAGTGGAAAGAGGGGAAGGAAACCTACGTTATTCTAATCTAGATGGAATGGATGAAAATTAAGACCTTGGGCGCTCATAGAAAATGAGGATCCAAAAGACGATAAGGATGATCATGGGGACTAAAGGAGGTGAACAAAGAGAACAGTGACGGTAATCAGAGCATATGAGGAAATTGGATGGATATTGGCAGGAGCAAATTTGTTATAAAATAAATGCATTTCCATAATATAATGGAAGGAGATAGATGGATGAAAAAGTCGGAGTGATCCGCATTTATAGCAGTGTAGAGTGTAGGTAGTAGTAGAGAGGATGAGTGTGTACTTGAAACTTTTTTTCTGCCCTGATGAAGCGAGTGAATATATTTTTGTCGTAATTTTACCTGACACATGAAAATATACTTTGATGGAAATGGCTCCACTAGGACTTTTAGTATGTGTGAATAATGGCAATTTACTGAATGGAAGGTTGATGAGAAAGGATGGATATGGATGAGCGGAGATGACGTGATGTAGTATACCAGTGGTAGCATATCGTTTGAATAGTGCAATGCAAACCCACTTCAGTTATAATTGAATTGCAAGTTTTAGTTTCAAGGATGCATCGCAATGTTGTTGGAACTGACAATGTGAGATGTGTGGTGCGGGCTTAGTTAGATGTGATTAGAACACAATTTACACACATACCTACCCTAGTTTACATGATACTTTTGGATTATAAACTGAGTCCCAAAATCTGACAACCTTTGCATCTCATTTTCTTTATTGGACAAGATACCATTTCCTATTGCCTAAGTCCAGATATGAGTTACCAGAATGCAGAACTAGCAGACCCAATCGTGTTATGTCTTAAGAATAAAGGTACGTATTTAAAAAAAAGTAGCAACCCAATTTAGCTTTAGGTCGGAATTTTCTTACGATTAGTTTAATTTGTCAAATGTTTGTTATTGATTTGTCCAGATTAAACCGAATACAGGTTAAATGCATAATTAATAAACAACTTGCTGAATTTCAAACAGTTTTAGTTCCAATTCATACAAGCTTTTACTTATAAAGAATAAACTTTCCCGGGAGGATCTCCCAATTTGTTGCCTCGCGAGGCTACAAACTATGTTAATATAACCTAAATTTAATACAAATTAAGTTTTGAAATGTTTAGGTCTATATCTGCCGTATTCTATTCTAGTCGACTCAATTGAAGATGATTTTTCTGACAAGGTTCATTAAAATGAAAGCTATGCATTGATTTTGTCAAGCCTGGCATAATCACAATCATGTAACTTTATATCAACATACCCCTCTCGCGAGTTTTTCAACGTGACCTGGGAGAAAATTGTATTAGTGCATAACAGATGTAAAACATTTGTTGGGAAAGAATCGAGAAATTTTCATCATCTTTCGACACCCACACCCTATTTCTTCGTCCATTTTACTTATTTCTACTATTGGATGGAAATACTAGAAATCATATCATAAGTTTCTCAACAATTCCCCTGATAATTTAACTTCCAAGGAATGGAAAGAGAAGAATAAGACAGATAAAAATACTTATTGAAGCACTGAATTCCTCGAGTTCCTTATTTTCCTTGGGAGGGACTTTGACTTTTGAGTGAAATAAAATACATTACATTTTACTTTACGTCTCCCCCATTACAAACTTACAAGAGCTGACTGAGCAGAAAGGAATAGGAATGAGAAGGAAAAAACTGACTGCCTATGTATTTGGGAAGGAGGAAGTTGGAGAGGGAAAAGAGTAGAAATCACTAACTGACAACTTTCATCCAGTGTTGCATCGTGAAAATGCTTTTTAGCTTTGGTGTCAGTGGCGTTAAGTAAGAATTGAGTAGGGATAGAGACAAGCCCTCCACACACTCCCGCAGTCACATATCCCAAACCACGTCTCACTCCGTATTTTAGCAGGAAGAGAGAGGAGAGAAAACATTGAAATGCGATGAGGTTAGGTTCAACTTACACAGAAATCCCATTTCGGGATTTTGTAAAACCATGCATGATTCATATGTGCCGACCTGGACTGGCTCACTTCTCCGCGTACGCCTTTTGCTTCTCGTGTAGGGAGGATTCTTAGGCATGGAATAAAATATCTTGGAAGGAATGGATAAAAAATATCGAGAGTGTGATTCTTTTTATACAAAGCTTGACTTGCTCAATCTTCTTAGATATGAGGAGGGGGAGGGGTTAGTCTGGCGTAAAAATAATTTTATATGTATATATACCCATACACACTTCACACGTTTTTGCAAAGTGATCAGTTTGTGTATATGTAATTCATTTGTGATCAGAGTGATGGTATCATATGATATCCCGAGAACGTTTACGTTAACTGGGATGTGCATAAACCAAGGAACATATTGTTTTTGCAAAGCTTTGACAATTAAATCTCGAAAAGTAACGATAAGCTTTGGAGGAGATGAATCCATTCTGGGAAAGGATGAGATGAAACCAGCATAACATCTTACCTCATTACCATTTCTGAAAATATGTTTCATCATCTTTTTGTCTCCTTTTTGGCCGTTCAATGTTCCTTTCATCTTCGAGCAAATATCTCTCTCCTCAGAATTGGCCCTGAGTGGAGATTGTTTTCTTCTGAAAGCAAGATGAACATGACTATGACATGATTCTAGTGTCATACTAGTTTTGGTGAAAGACATAAAAAAAAATCTGGAAATTGCTTCAGGCGGTAATCTTGTCTTCAATGCATTTTCATCATCACAGAATCTTCTTTGACATCTTCTCATTTCACCTGAAAAGGGGAGAAGATTGCTTGTGGTGGTGTTGCCAGTGAGTTGGGCTTGACTTGGCTTGGGTCTTGGGTGTGCAAAACTGATATAAAATGAAGGGATAATTTTTTCACAAGAAAGGAGAAAAAATCTTTCTTCCGGAAATTCCATACTCGTTTTCTACACTTCTACTTTGTCAGTTAAATTAAACTTGGCAGACATGTATTATAACTACTCCAAGGGTTTATCAACCTCTCGAACTAAAAGGGTGTATTTTTCCCTCTCCTCTAATCTTAATGTATACGCACACCAGCCATGAATGAGAATGTTTTTCGGATGGACTCAAAAGGCAAAAAAATAGTACTTGGGAAAGAGAAGAAAACTTACGTACATTTCCTGAGAAAGCGATGTTTCCTGATAAGGAACTCTCTCGCTGTGAAAAAATGCTCTATTTCTATTATATATCTCATCATCTCATCTCATATCCTATTCCGCAGCTTCACATTACATTATTACGACACAAGTGCATTTCCACTACTCTTTCCTCTTTTTGTCTTTCCCAAATGTTCTGGGAACAGAAAGGGAGAAAGTTTTTTTTGTCAGTGAGAAAGGAGAAAGTGGAAAAGTGCTGCTGTTTCTACTACTTGACTACATAGCTGACTAACTTGACTTTGTTTGAGAAACATCAAATATTACAGGAGAAGAGATGATATTCCAACACAGTAGAGAAAAGTAAATGGGCTGATTTTTGAAAGAGGGAGAGAGAGAAGGAGAAAAACTCTCTATACTTATTTCAGAGCTGCCAAAGCTACTGGATAGAGATGAGAGGAGAAGTGACGTTTTACAGTTCTCATATAAAACGCAGCCTTCATCTATACTTAACGTTATCATGGATAGGAGAAGAGATGGAGAATGAGATTTCATTCTAGTATCTTCAGCCCTATTACGTATATGTATGTATATAGTAGCTAGGTATATGAAATAAGTATAGGTTTGTTCAGAATATATTATATCACTTCACTTTTCCTTATTTCATTTATTGTGCCTTGTGCTCTTCTGGTGGAAGTTAAAGAGTTTTTTTTGGAGGTGCACAAAATCCTCCTTGTCTCCTTTTACCTTATTCCCCAGCAATGGGAATATGGCAATGGCAATGATGGTGCTTCTAGTAAAACGGAGAGATAGAGATAACTGAAGGATTCCACTTTCCCCATATAAGTAAATGGGAAGGCTGTTGTCCTGAAGTGGGCTATACCGTTTCCATTGGTAGGTACTTTTAATACTTTGGAGTAGGGATACATTATACATTAGGCTGGGCCGTCGTACCACACAGAGTCCATGTATACCTACGTATCCAACCAAAAGTGAAGGAGGCAGGGAGACAACCAACCCCTTCCTTTCTCTCCGCGTTAGAATTTCCCATGTATAACTCCTCCAGTAGAAAGGGAGCGTGGCGTACCTAACTACAGCTAGAAAACTTCCCGTTTTCTTCTCCTCCCGACCATGATGGGAACGAGTACATAGCTTGTTGGATAAAGGATATATATTTTTTCATGAGAAACTTGCCCTCGTATCGATCCATTTCTCGTCATCAGCGAACAAGCGAGGAGAAAAGGAATGAGTGGGGAGCGGGTAACAAACCAAGCGACGCGCTCTGCCCAACTACCAACTGATGTTATATAGGGAGGACCAGTTTCCCTTTCCCAGTTTTTTATTCCCTTTTTCCACTTTCGACTTTCTCCAACCAAAAAAATTGTATTGGCATAGCACGTAGTTTATTTTCTCTACACGGAGGATTCACACGGGAAGTTGGATTATGGAATTCGTGTGGAGTAGCAGTGAGTGAGCCAATATAACTGATGATGCCAATGCCTTCCCTCCATTTTCTTCAGGGGGAAAGGGAATGATATGGTATTCTAAGGTCTGCATAATTTCTAAGCTGTCGTTTGCGGTTAAATTACGTTACGTGTGCGAACGCCAATCCAAGAGCAACAACAACGGAATTGGTACAGAAGGTAGACTTTGTGCCTGGTCTGAAAGAAAATGTGGAGTTGGTTTAGGTAAAGACAGAGACAAACTTTACTTACCTATACCACTACTTATTCTTCTAATTTACGTCAACCACATTAGTAAAAATATTACGGAGGTGAGGCAAAAGAAAAAAAACCAAGTGGAGTATGAAAAATTTGATTTGTGTGTTGGAAATAAAGTAGGTGGTGAGTTCAGATATGTACATATTCCTAGACACTTTCTTATTATGTTGAGAATGGACCAGGTTTTATGCAGCTGCCTGACATTTTAAATGGGTTAATATGAATTCCATCGCGTAATATCTTAACTTGGGCGTGATGAGCATATTCTTGTGGAGGAATAAAAAAAATAAGTGGAATGGAATGCGAGTAGTTGAGTGGCGACCTTATTATATGATGTATGAGAGTATGAAAAAATTCCTTCATATAAAAAAATATGTCTCCTCTGCGACAAGATGACTTTCAATTTTGAATACGTGCCTATGGATATGATTTCATATTAATGTGTGTGGTCTGGTTCGGTGGGTCGGAAAAATAGTCGCAAGGCACCAGTAAGCCGGAAGAGAAAAATATATGATGGCTCGTCTGTGGCCTGCTTTTGCCCGAAAAATATTGCGTCCCAATTCCAAATTGGTAGTATTGTGGTGGCCTAAGACCTTCCAACCCCTGATATGTTTTTTACTGTAATTTAAGTTGACGCATGCAATATTTTAAGTACGTGATCCATCCTTTGGAATTGCTTATTTCGCGGAATTACTTTTCTCGGCAATTAAAAGTCCCTTTAAAAAGAGCAACATAAATCTGACTAATTTCCAAAAGGATAAGGTCCATATAACAAACTAAAACTCAGCTTTTCTCCACTTTTTAAATGCACCTATTCATCTCAGTTTGTTACTTGATTTCCTTTTGCTGTAATGAATATGAATGTCTAGAAACATTTCCAAGAACACACATAGGGATATATACATAATATTATTTTACAGGAATGTTATGGCCATATTTTTATTTATACATGTTCCGCATGAGTGGTGCTAGTGCTGGTGGCACACTACAATATCC
Organism: Pseudosinella alba; assembly: GCA_034700485.1. Taxonomy (NCBI): domain Eukaryota; kingdom Metazoa; phylum Arthropoda; class Collembola; order Entomobryomorpha; family Entomobryidae; genus Pseudosinella; species Pseudosinella alba. The sequence goes on along the minus strand of JAQIXQ010000192.1, from coordinate 28,088 downwards.
TTATTTATTAACGTGTTTTTCTTCCTCTTATTCTATAATATAAAATATCTTTATACTACTGTATCTACAAATGGAGGGGGAGAGGCTCCGCCAGTTAGAAACACTTAAAACCCTGTAGAGCCACACAACAACAGAAAAGCTGCTGGACTCTACTGCTACCACTCCTCTATTATTATGCAGGACTGGAGAAAGTTTTACTCACGCAATTTATCCATAGACGTGAGCTGGCAGTGTGGAAGTGGCGCTATTGCTCTGGTGTAATAACCATATAGTAGAAAAGAAGGGGGGAAGAAGGAAGAAAAGTAGCAATAAAACGTTACAACTCAAAAACACACAATAAAGCCATGCATACATAACGGTCAATTGTTGTGTGTCGTGTCTTGTCGTGCTAGAAGGGAAAGAAATGGATGAGAATGTAGTTGTAATAAATAAATATATACATTCATCTCCCTCATATATATGATGAGGAGGAGGGAGAAAGCAAGGACAAAAAAGAAATAGCTTTGACTAAAGCTTCCAGTTTTTTTGGCTCTTCAATTGAAGACTGAAAAAAGACCTCCCCCATTTAATATTTTTTTCCTTCGTTTTTTTCTGTCATTATTGCTTTTCTTATTGAGGAAAAGTAAGTATGAAAGGGGACTACTGTGTACTTTACTTACTGTTGCTGGAGGAGCTGCACAACTACTCACAAACTCGTTTGAAGTTGTGTTGTGTTCCTTGTTAGTTGCAAGTAGCAAAAAAGGATTTCATATTTTCCCCTCACTGCATCGTCATCATCACCGTCTCCACCACCGATATTTATTATATCGTTTCAGGGAAGGAAATTCAGAGAAAGAGAGAGAAGGGAAAAGAAGGAGAAAGGGAGACTTCGTCATTTCGTATTCTTGTCCTATGAGCACAGATGCATCAGCAAAAAAAAAATAAATGCAGTAAACGTAAAAAATAGGAGACATTTTTTCTTCACTTTTTGCTACAAATCTCGACTAGTACTACAGTGTAAGTACCGCAGCACTTTGTTAGTACTTCACCACTTTCGTTGTTATTATGTATATTCTTATGTGTAAGCCTGTTCTGTCTTTCAATTAGGTAAGGAGGAAGTTGGGCAGAGTCGAGTGACTGAAATAGTCTCGTGTGCTTACTGCCGAATGTGAATGTGCCAACACTGCACCATTTTCATTGTCAGTTGTCATATTACTAAAGCTATGCATATATTTTTAGTATGTGCATTTGCTTTTGTAGTAATGATATTTTTTCTTTGCCCAACATGTAATAGAAAGATGGTAGGATGAGGAATAAAACTTGTAACAGGGAGTGAGCTGTCATATCTAGCCGTCTATGTTAGTTCCATATTGGACAAAGTTGGGCATCTCAAGATTAGAAAAAATTGTCTCCGTTTATTACTTGCAGGTCAAAGGTTTCACTACTTTTAATCAGAGGTCGGCGCTTAGGTAGACTGCCGACCACCCCACCAAATTACCCCACCGGACACTCGCCCCACCGACCACCCTACCGAAAACCTACCGGCAGGGTGGTATTTTGGCAGGGTGGGGGGGCTACCGGTAGTATTTTTAACATAGGCTTAAATGGGGAGATAGCTGGGCTACCGACCACCCTACCAAACAATACCACCGGAGGGTTGGGCTACCGGCCACCGACTGCCAAACCACCGGTAGGGTGGTCGATTTTGGTGGGGTAGGGGGCCACCGGCAGTATACCACCGGTAGTATGCCGACGTCTGCTTTTAATACTTTCATTATTGAATACTAAACATTTCATTCACACTTGCATTTTTTAAAATGTCGATTAATTCATCAACCAGAATATTTTTTTCATTAACATCCAGTCATGGAATATGATACATGGGGATGCTGACATGAAAGATACTTGAACATGAACTTACTTTAGAGTCAGGGAAAGGGAAAGTAGTCATCTCATCATATCTGATGATGATTTCCGTTTATTGCCTCATCCTATCTTTTCCCGAGAAAACCCCTCTTTCTACTCTATCTAGCTGTTTCCCTCCGCAGAATAAATTCAGGCGGAGATGCAATATTCTGAATATGACATGACGGTGGTGGTATGGTGGTACTGGTGACGGTAGTGCAGTGGTATATTTTGTTGGCGATGATCATGGCGATCATGATGACGATGATGATGATGACATTGGGCAACAACGGTTGCAAACAACTTTCTTTCAAAACATGTATCATGCTTCTTGCCAACACATTTATTCCCTGTCAGTGGAACTCCCAGCCAGAGGAATTCCTTCACTAATCCTAGCATCCCTCTGCAAATGTGTATGCGGACGGATGAGTCACCAGCAACCACAACGGACCACATCACCAGTGATGGTAATGAACAAGCTGTGCGAGAGTTCTCCTAATAATATGTATTATCACTTGAGTCGTTCCAAGACAGTCCTTTTTCCCTCTTCACTTTTACTTTTCAACCCCATAAGGTTATAAGTACTGCCGCATTCTGCAATATTATGTTTTTTATTATAAAATATTATTTTTTTTTATATATTCTAAACGAATTTTTATATTCCTGATGTAAATAGGAAGGGCTGTAGCTGGCAACAGGATTATTTGATGAAAGATGAGCTCTCTTATTACTTTCCAACATGCTCAAAGGGAAAACTTTATTCCTCCTGATAGCACTTTCACCAAGCCATCTGATGCAAGTTTGTGTCTCCCTCCCCATTAGTGACTTTTGAAAGCCTTCTTTTGTACTTGTACTGCTGTTGGGAGTAAGAAAAAAGTAATATGAATGTAGTTACTTCAAATCTTCTCTCCCTCTCTCGGTCTCCTTCTTAGGGAAAATGTGATTTCTTCCCTATTCCTCAAGATAGGAATAAGATCCGGAGGGGGAACGAGAATCGTCCTGTGTAAAGCATTCCCTACATGCAATGGAGTATGGAGGAGTTGCAATACTGCGGTAGAGGAAAACATGCCTTACTTATCCCATCTCCTTGGAGGGGGCTCGGGGAAAATCCCGATTTTTATGCCTTTTCATGAATATGCTTTCCCACTCACCAAAATTTCTATGTAATGAAATGGGAATGGCTGCATGTGTCCCTACTTATATATATATATATATATATGTATATCGTCGTATGTATGTGATGTGAAGAAGGTTTAGTATTATCGGAAGGAAGCATCCCTTTTTCTTCCAGACCATTCAATCTGTCAATTTTATTCCAGACACCCATGTAATATTTGTCATGCCTTCTTATAAGGATGCTGGTTTTTTGTATGGATAAGGCGTTTCGGGTGAGTCTTCCCCTTTGTGTAGTTACCCATGAAATGAACCTTTTTAAATGGGGAAGATTTGGAGATAGGGGGGAAACCTTTTACTTATGCTGCTGCCGTCTTCCTTCCAACAGGATGATAATGATGAAGATGATGCATCCAACTATCTGTTCTCTATTCTCCCTTCTTGGCCTCTCCTGGAGCTGGTGCAAGACCTTGAAAATATTTTCCTTTTCTATTCATTCTTGGCGGTGTAGCGGCAGGAGTGCAGTATCTGGAGGGAGGGAGTAATTTGGGGGAAAGGGAAAGCAAAACAATAATTATTGAAATGATGTTTCCCTTTTAATTTTCATAAAAAGTGAAAGCAAAAGTTTTTCGAGAACAAAGTGGCTCCTTTATCCCCGTTCATTTAATGATATTTTACGTTAAAAACTAATAATAAATAGGAGGGGCCCCTCTCAACTTCACAATAATATCCTTCCAGGCAGAGACTAGACACATCTGCCCGGCCACTACCACCCACCAGTGCCAAGACGCCATACAATACCTACCAAAGTCGCACCCCGTGTACTCCTCCTCTACTCCAGTGGAATACAAATCGTAAGGGGAAATCCTTAAGAGGGGCTCAACACCACAGAGCACAGCAGGCGTTGATATATTATCACTGAATGAATTTCTTTTTTTTCTCTCCGTAAGAAACCATTATCTATTCTAGATGCGTTCCTCGTTGACACCTTTTCCCCGTCTTTGTCGTCTTACGTTCTTCCCCCATTCTCTCCCCAAACTCCCTCGGAAATTTCCTACTTCTATTCTCATTTCTCGGTAGCTTGATGATGAATCTATGTGGTGGTCTTGCATTCCTGATTCCTCTCCCGCTTTCGGGTTGCCAGCCAAGAAGAGATAAGATCCATTTCTGATCCGATACAGATGGATTATTTTCCCTTGATAGTAAAAGTGACAGAATTGGAATGTGAGTAGAGGTTATATTATTATATGAAAGTTACATGCATGTGCAAGTCTACTTTTATCTTGAATACCCAACATGGAGTAGAATTTCATTTATGTCCTTTTTTATCATTTCCACTTCTGTACCAAGTCAGCTTAAATTGACGTAAGAATTCCCTCCTGTATATTTTCCCCTGGAAAAAGATAATGATAATAATAGCCAGGATAAGAGAAAAATGTTGAAAGTAAAAAATACTCCTTTTCATCTCCACGTTGTGCACCTTCCCACATTAAAAGAAGAATGAGAATACATTTCATTTCTCTCCCTTTTATTCCATTAAGTACTGGTTCTTCTTATTGCGAACGCTTATTACCTAACTTACTTATGCCCATATAGCTGGGAACAGATAGAAACCTGTATTAAAAAGAAAGAAAGAAAACTTGGCTAATAAGACGTTATATCCCTCCTTCCGTTTTTACCGTCCCATATAGGCCAACTCAGAAAGTCGTTAGCATGATAAGAATAGATGAGGGGAAGATTGGCCACCATTTTTTTCGAAATAAAAGGACTATTAAGTAGGGAGAAGGTTGAAATGGAGAAAAGTGGAGCAAAAAAGTATCATCCTGTTTGGAACACGGGAGGAGGATGATGACGATCATAAGATGGTGATGGTGTATGTGGTGGTCCTCTCTTCCTTCATTTGCAAAGTCAACCTAGGCACAAATGAATACATCTGCATAAAAGTGTATTATACGGGAGTAGTAAAGTCTACAGTCATTGTACTTCCTTTTCCCTGATATTACATTTCATGTAAACTCGTTCATGTTCGTCCTTTCTTGAGGAAAAGGAATGGGTAAGAGAGAGGGCTAGTTTGTTCCAAGTCATTTTTATTCGGGTGAAGGGGAACCAAAACCAAGTTAACTTCCTCTGAATTGAATGGGTGATGAAGAAAATGATGATGATGATGCTCTCCCCTTCTTCTTCCCCGACGTAGAGTAATTGTGCATAGGTCAAATACACCTTCATACATTTTTTCTCTCTCCCTTCTACACACTTTCCCCGGATGACTCACTCGATAGGATGGAATGGGAACTTTTCTCATTTCTTTCTAATGGTTTATGTGTTTACTTTCTCCGTATGAAAAGTATTCATGGGAGAAGAAAGAAAAAATGTGAAAAGACATTTCGGGTAATCATAATGTCCGGGCTCTTCCTCTACGAAAAATTGCATGGGCTTGAGGATTATTACCTGTGTGTGCTGGCTGCTGGATCCATGCCTAACCAGCAAGAGAAAAGAATGTGGGAAAGGGGTTGGCTCAGGATGAGAAACCTTCTCATGACTTTGCTTTCACTACAAAAATTTGTTTTCTCCCTTTTGGGAAACCAAAATGGGTATGTATGTGTACTTTAAACGGGAAAAGGCATACCTATCTACGAGCCCAACTACAACTCATTTCATTTATTCCTTTGAAAAAACAGTGAAAAATTATGAAAGCTGGAGGGATTCCTTCCATGTGGGACCAATGCAAGTTATTTAGGGGGGAATATAGTCATAAAGTAATGTGTATGACATGATGTTTTTCACTCCAGGCGAAGTGCTCCCGCTACCTGGCTCGTTCGTCTTTTCAAAAGTTCTACGCATCGCATTTTTTGTATGTTTTTAGAGTACAAAATCTTCATAAAAAATAAAAATATTTTTTCATAAGCTATTTTTTGTGCTATAGTTTTGAAGAGAAAGCAACACACTCTGGAAGTGATAGCTTTCTCTACATAATATTTTTGGGTGAAGACACCTGTCCACACCGTACACTATCGTAGATTTCGTAACATTCATGTAAACATAGGGCTGAAATGAATTTTTGCTCCTTTCAAAGTGAAAAATACATTTGGCCAAATCCCCATTTCCTTCCATCTATAAGGAATATGAGTGAGTTGTTTTTTGTGTGATATAGTATATGGAGATGGAGGTGCTCCAAGTAATCTGCGAAAGTGAAGGGAACAAATTGCTTTTTCTTCTTCTTGGCTTTGTGCGGTGGCCTTACACGGTGGAGATAGTCAATCAACTTGAATGCGACGAGAATTTTACCTTCTACGTTCTTATATCTTGCTTATCACAGTTTGGTAATTTGTTTCGGGAAAAGTAATAACGCACATAAGTAGTTTGTTCGAAGAATTTTTTTATTGCATTTTTAGCAGACACTTCCACCTTCGTTTACGTAATTTCGCGTGTACATATGTGTAGCTTATTTAATTACAGTAGCAAGAACCCGAGATTGAATTTAATGGATAAAATAGGAGATAAACAGGACTAACCCAAGCAGGGAAAGTAAATCTTTATCACCTGGAGCCACCTGAAAAGTTGGCAGTACCATTCCATTCCACGAGCATCACTCGACCTTCCATATATTTCATCCTAAACATATGCATGAAACGAAAAGGTCATGTATCCTGACCTTGAGAGGTACGTTGAATGGGCTTAGAATATTAGTGGTTGGGAGAGAGCTCCTGTGTGTGTTTGGGAAATGAAACTCCATGGGCTTTTACGATAATAATGCTAATTTCCCTTGCAACCTTATCACAGGTGCGTGGTTTTGCAAGATTCCCCTCATGTTTATATTAAACAGGAAGGATTATTACTTTGGTTAAGGGAGAGAATTGCATAGACACACGTGGATGTCTGTGTACATAAAATGAAATAGGCGATACGACTATTTCCAAAGCTCTTCTATAGTTCCCTCTGAGCCAGTCCCGTCGGAAGTTTTGATTTGGAGGGGTAAACAAGATAAAAACAAAGCAGCGACTGTGTGGTTCCACTATATCCTCTCACATTATACTTTCTCTCCAAATTATGCTCACTCCACTCCCCACATTAAAATGAATAATAAAAGCTACCTAGTCCTTGAGACAACACGGACATAAAAGGGGGTTTACCAAGAAGGGCTTTAGTTGGCATTAAGCCTTGATTCCCAAACTTGCCATTTTCTCCATTTATAATTACTTTTCTTAAGTGTCTATCCAAAACATTCACCACATGTAAGGGGAAGTAGAGAAGAAAGAGCTTTCTCCACGATTCCAGATTTTCGCAAGAAACTCTCTCCCTCTCTCATCTGCTCTGTACAAACCTCTTCTGTAATTCCCTCGTCATAAACAAGGTTTTGAAATAAACACACTTGACGCAATATAAAGTTGGGTTAATGTCAACATTACATTTTCTATGTAAACTTCTTCTATTAAATTCCGTCACCCATTCATTTCCAGGCATCCTGTTTTATGGCTACTTTGTTTCCCAAACAGAGGCGGAGGAGGAGGAAGATTGAAGAGTGCTCTTAAATCTAAACGTAAGATAAACAGAAGGAAACAGCAAGTTCGTCATAATCACTTCCATGAAAGCTTTTACTGCTTTACTCAGTCAACCCATTCATTACCAGCCAGAATATATGTGTACTCTGTCATAGTCATTTTTCGTTGTCCTTCACATGTCTTTGTGACGTGATGGCTGTTATCCCATCATCATATCGGCATTCATCCGCCGACAACCTATATATTATGTAAACTCGGGTAGCAATTAAGCATAGTTTATCGTAGTAGACTACATTTTTCATGTGAGAAAAAAATGAACGCAATGGCTTCTATATATCGTCCATCTGGAGATATTATGTACTTACTTATCTATAATGGTTGACGGCGTGGGTGCCAATGACTGTAATGAACCTTTCTGTTTAGCTATGCATATTCTTTTAAGTGAGTTATTGACTGAAAGGAACTCATAAAACTTGACATGGTGCAAACATAAATGTGGGATAAAGCTGAAACTGACTGACGAGACTGAGGGAGAGTGTGTCAGTCACTCTCATAATCAGTCAGTTAGTTTTTCTTTAAGGAGGTGTTTATCTATGTTGGAAAGTGTTTACCTAAATTTGAGAGATTGGAAGGAGGAGAGGAGGACAAGGTAAAGTTAAAAATTAAAGGAAAGGTAACTCGAGGTTGTGAAGGATGAAAATGAGAATGATGGTGATGACGAGGCAGATGACGTATATATTTACATAATGTAAAATGATTTGCTAGGAATTCGGAGGAAAAGTACAAAATTATATGTATTCGTTACCAAAAATATACACTTATATATTGAGTCTAGAGAGCGGGGAAAGATTTCTTGAAAGATACCGATCCAGATCTAAGTTTAGACGACGGAGGAAATTCGTTTCCCAGAAAAAGAGATGAAGGAACTGTTGGAAGTTTACTGACTCCCCTCCATTTTTTCATCTATTTCCAGCATTAATAATGTCACAAATCTTATTTTACATACCTTGGGCAGACAGTCACACATTCAAAGAAGAATTCAAAAATAGGAAGCTCCTTGAATAGATGTAGCTGCGGAGTGCACTTTTATGGATTTCTTCACATTTTCCCAGCAAGACAACCATTATTGCATTAGATGGATGAATATATATGTATGTTTATGAGAACTCCGGTGCGGAAAAAATGCTCTTTGGAGAGAGGAGTCGAGAGCATTTCTCTTATTTAAACATACATTTTTTTTGGAAGAAATTATTTTTTTCCTTTTCCCCTTTCCTTGCATCCACATAGCACATATATTCTACTCCGATGCTTGTAATAAAGTGTGTGCAAGATTTTTTCCGGAGGTTGAGAAGTCAAGTTTGCTTTGACTTGATATATTTTTATGTCTGTGGAAGTTTGCATTTTTGTTCCGGTCCTGTAGAAGCCCAACCAGTTCTCCCCGGTGAAGGGAGAAATAGAAAAGTAGAAAAAGACGGTGGAATGGAATTCATATAGGATGAAAGATCATGAAAAGAGTTTCCCGGAACTAGTATAATATTCGGAGGCTACTCCTGACTACTGCCATGCCACTCTTGATGATGATAATATCGGTGTTGGTTAGGTAGTTTCTCTATTTAATGGCATTATGTCAGTCATGCTGAATGCAGTCAGTCTCTAGAATATACTTACACATTCAACATTTATGCTTATAGTTCCTTGCTGGGTTGCATCACCATCATGATCATCTTGAACTGGAGCTTCATGGCAAGGGGAAAAGATTTTTATTTATTCCTTACTTGGCTTGTTCTACCCAGTTCCCAGTTCCATCTTATTTTTCCTTGCACTCTCTCCATTTGACTCACTACTCACTCGACTCCCATCTCCCACATTAGTTCTAAGTTATGGGAAAGGATTAAATCTACATCACGTGCTTTCATAGTACACTAACAACATAACGAAAACGGCTCCTGATCCCGATGACTAGCAAGAGTAAAAGGTGTACTTGTAACAGAACCAGAAGTATCTGTAGCAGTAGCTGAAGTCGTTGGTAGTGTTGGTGGTGGTGGGTAGTAGTAGGAGTCGTAGTCGTAGTAGTGAAGCTTCATTTTGTTTTATGATCATGGGCCACCATTAAAGCATAAATATAGAGATCTTAAAACCTTTCTCTGGGGAATACATCCCATCACCAAAAGAGCTTGGGAGAGGATAGAGGAAGCAACTTCCTCCTCCTCAGCTCAGCATTTCTGATGATGACGATGGGGATGATGATGATGGCATAACGGTTTGCAATATGTGCTGGGTGCAATCCTACCACTGCTAGTCCGTCTGGAGTGCCAGATGAAACTCTCAGATTTTATGAACTGTAGAAAAGTTTAGGGGGACCTGGAAACCCTCCCTCCATTCATTTATATGGAGGAGGATGACTAAACTTGTTCTTGGCTGTTGGTTCCAAGGGGTTTACTTTGCTTCATAAGGAACTTGTCATCCTCCACAAGTGCGTTATGTTAGACTGGTTTGCTCACAGACTCACGCAACATTCCCATTTAATGGATTCATTCAAATGGCCGTCATATCTTTCCCCAGGAAATATTGTCAGAACTTTAAGGCAAAAAATAGGGAAAGTCAGAAAGTTCATCTGATCATGTGATCATATTCACGGTCTTCTTGTTGATCATCTAGATTATCATCCAGCAAAGAGCTCATTCTCAATGTCATAAAAGAAAAGGATACTTTTCCCATAAAACTATCCGTCCCGTTGGTTGGTAAAAGTTGCACACAAAACGGGCCATTAAAAATGGAAAGGAGTTGAAAGTGAAGTAGGAGAGTAGAAATGGGAACGATTTCATTTTGGCAAGAAAGAATATGACTTTTGCCTGTTATTAGCGTAAACTTTTTGGAGGAGCGTATGCCATCTGAATCTGGAAAGCGACATGGGATGGTGACAAATGACAATGCATTGTTACTCTTTCCAACAAAATGTAATTTTGTGAAAGAGAAAGTGGTGAAGTACTTACAACAGTTCCATAGAAAATATACACATTTTAGGAAAGCTTTTTTTTACTGGAATGTCCTTCACATTCCACACTCCAATTGTAAAGGATAAATATGGGGAACGTGAAGCCCATTTCTCACTAATAATAATATGGGAAAGTTTTGCCTCAGCTTTACAGACGAAAATTAATTTAGGTTAATTGAAGCATTCAAGCTTTCAAGGTTCTGCTAACAATGGCAAGCGTCATCAAAGTTGCTTCATTTTGAGGCAACTGCTGTGGGCAAAATGCCGAGGAAATTACACTGTGCAAATATTTGCTCTGAAAGGAAACTTCCTTCAAGGAATTACTAATTAGAGTATGTAGCTCCGTATTGGTCGGCGTTGCTAAATGTTTCTTTTCTATTGTTTTAAGTGGAATGGTCTAATTTATTAATATTCATTTCAAAAATTGAATGCTGGAGATAAAGTATAAAAGCTGAATGTTCTCATTCTTCCTCCAGCATAATATTGTTGAGCTGCATTAATGAATTGCAATTATACACATTTTAAAATTCAACCTTTAATTTTATTTGACTGAATTTGAAATGAACTGACATTTTAGAATTCATCTGTGTAAAAGCATATTATATTTTTCAATTTATCTTCAACATTAGCTTTGCTTTCTCAGAAAAAAGTATGGGAATCATCGCATTATGTATGTTTAATGCTTATTTTGCCTCCATCTTGTTCGAATTTTCTGGCCTTGTCAGACACTTCTCCAGTTTTCGGACAGACCCTTGATTGCCAGCGGGAGAGAAGGGGAAGCTGAACTGGAGTGCAAAAATTACGACGTCTGGAACTCCGGGCGTATGCGTTTTATTGCTTCACAGTAGCAGCATACCATCCATACATAATTTGGTGTGGCGATGGAGGAGGTTGAGGAGGCGGAAGTCATCATCATGTTAAAACAAAAGACAGAAAGACGTGCATGGTCAGTTCCTTTGGAAGGATACGTCGTTTATAATGCATGATATGAGCCTGGAAGTAAAAGAGGAGCCTTATTTCTCTCCAAGCCCGAGTATAAAGTACTCTGATGAATCCTGTTGCGGTGGAACAAATAATCCTATGCGTATTCTCGCCGTTTCTCCGAAACTTTCTCCTCGTCATTTCCATAATGTGCAATCCCGAATTTGGGCTTAAGGCAAGACATGCGGGCTACCCGCTGTGCATTTAAACTGGCTTGTTTTCCCTATCAAATCTGAATAGCCCTTCATTAGCCAGGGACAAGCCAGAAAGAAGGGAAAGGCATTACATGGCCATTTACCTGTATTAAGGGCTGGAATAAACGTTTATTTAGTGGTTCTGAAACAGCATTTCCCCTTTCCAACATAATTTCTTCAGCCTGAGAGTGAAAGTAGGAAGTCGCTGTAAGTATTACCTTTCTTACAGAGGGAAACGCAGGCTAGAGATGGCGAATTGGTGAATATTTCATGAGACAAACAGTTCATTCTGATAGCGCAACTCATTCCCCCTTCCTCGTCCAGCTCTTTTACTGTCTCAGTCCCCATTTTATTCTCATATCTTAGAACGGCATTTTCTAACTGTATAAGTCTTCTCGGCTATAGTGCAAAACCAGAGCTTATGCAAATGTGAGTAGGCAAGATTTTTTTGCTAGGTTCCAAAAAAGAATTACCTCCATATTCATGCAAGTTTGGGAGAGAAAAGAAAGTCCACAGTAACATCTTCCCTCCGTTGGTGTTTACTTACCTTGCTATTTTTCTGGCTGGGAAATGGAGTAGTTCATGAATATTTAATGGAAATGGCTACTTTCCTTTTTTTTATTCTGCTGGCTTTTTAACTACTAAATGGTTGGACTTTTAGACTTGATTTGTATTTTTTAAACCAGGCAAGGCAATAGAGGATAATGGTTAACTTAACTAAAACGTTAATGGAGTCGTTATTGAAAATAAAATGATTAGAAGGAAGGGAGCAAACAATGCAATCATAATGAGTGGCAATCCCGTTAATTACATTTCTAAACCAGGATGGAATTAAGGATAGAATGCAGCAATATTATTGTTTAAAAAAGGTTTGGGGTACTACTGGAATAGTGAAGCCATTCCGCTTTATTCCGGTTGATTTTTTCGACTTGATGATGCCATTCCTACAGAGCTTATTTTAGATTGATGCGGATTCATCGTGAGATTTATATATACCTAGTCAAATAGTCTGTCATAGTTGGGTCCATAGTCATCCATTCCTGCCAGAGGCTCGGAGAGGAGATTTGTGAAATTTTAGTATAAAATTTTGTGTAAACTAAAGCGCAGAAAGTAACAATTTGCTTGAGCAATGAGCTCGGTCAGTGCTATAATCCACCAGTATTCTTCTGACTATCCTAAACGTAATTTTAGCATCTCACAGCCCATACGAATATTCTTGTTGCTATATATGCGAAGGACATGAGCTACATTGTTAATACCCCGGCATGGGCTATGGAATAAGAACACCTTTTCTTATTCAACCTGGCTCCCTTCCTCTGATCACGAGTTTCCTGACTTCATTTACAAGTTTCATGCATGGCTTAAGAAAGAAGTAAAAAATAATAAGTTTCTCTGCCTCGCTAAAAATGACAAATGACAAGCGTAAAATTTCATGGAAATTCTGAAAGTACTAACTAAAGTTAGCATAAGCATAGAATACGACTCAAGCACAAATATCCAAGCATTAGGCATACTTTCCTTTTATAAAATTATAAATAATTTCTTTTTCGACCTCTCTCACCCTCCCTTAGTAAATCCACCCAGAAGAAACTAAACTCGATTTATGTCATTACCAACTCGCATAGCAGCAGACGCGACAAAATATCTGAAACTATAATTTGTTCACATAAACTCCGAATGTTCCTCCATTCATTCTATTCCTAACAAATATTCTTGAGCGGGAACGTCGCTAAAATAAAAGGGACCAATTCTGTTGTGTACAGCAGCATGGCATAGCCGGAGCAAAAAGCAATCTACGTTTTATATGTACCATTTTATTATTGCCATAATTTATTACAAAAAATTGTACGAAACTAGTCTAGCCCGCTTTTCCCTTCACTAGCTCTTCACTCCTTTTGACTAGTTCAACACTTGGGCATTGTACATATAAAACTGAACGGTTTTGACTTTGAAAAGTTGCTTCTTTCCTACTTGGTTTGTTCCTGTTTTGTTTGAGTTACATTATAGTTTTTTAAAGTAACTTTTGTTTGAATTGGAAGGAAACTGTAAGAGGAGGACATGGGATCAGGCCTGAAAGTTGAAGTGCAATAAAAAGAATTTTTCAGAGTGTGTGGCAAGAAATGGCTTGGTTTCAGTATTACTTAAATATAGGTATGTATATTATCAACACGATTTCCCTCCTCAAATAGAAAAATGTATCCACACTTATAGGTATTGTACATATCACCTTATCGGAGTGATTGCAGAGTTTCAAGAAGAGTTGCAAGTTGCGACGCTGCTCCTGATACTGCCATGTGAAGCGTGTACGGTTACAACGTTTACTCACTTTTATGAGCGTCGTTATTGTTGCTTGGTTGAACACACACGCAGCCCTCCTCTACGTCTTTTTATGCCTGTAATGAGATGAGATTTTGTCAAGTTGAAATATAAGTAGAAAATGTATACGATGTGATAGAAAAATAATGTATGAATATAATGATAATAAGCCAAAGATGCATATAGACACTTTACGAGATTTTTTTCATCGTCAATATGCTAATAAGAACCTGTTTCTGCACTTGATTTATTTCTCTTTTCGTTTCTCTCCACTGCCATATCACCAGTATCAGTGGAGGAGGAGAGAAATATATGGTGCCTGAATCCAAAAAAGATTAATCCATTTTGAGTTGTAAAATAAGGAGAATACAACTCACAAGGGACATCATGATACAGCCACGCTCCAAATGGGCTGAAAATTGGCACATTGGTACATTTTTACCTAGAATAGACAATGCCGGTCTCATTTGCTCGGAATGGGCCCTTTTACCTTACCCCAGGGGGAAAATGTGGATTTGGGGGGAAAATTAAGTTTTCTCAAAGTACCGACCAAGATGTCCATTTATACTAATTTTAGGGCGTAGATTACGAATCTGAAATCTGTTTTTGGAAAAAACGAATTCTAATGTCGGAACGACTACTTTTATTGGTTAAACCACTATATTGGGGCTAGGGTTGGTTTTTTTCCAAAAACGGATTTCAGATTCTTAATCTACGCCCTAAAATTAGTATAAATGGACACCTTGGTCGGTACTTTGTGAAAACTTAATTTTCCCCCCAAATCCACATTTTCCCCCTGGGGTAAGGTAAAAGGGCCCATTCCGAGCGCATTGTCTATTCTAGGTAAAAATGTACCACTGTGCCAATTTTCAGCCCATTTGGAGCGTGGTTGTATCATAATGCCCCTTGTCAGTCTAAGCTGTATGGAATGTCCCATCCCATGTTCCGTTCGAGGATCTTTAATCTTCTTCTTTCCCTGCATAATATAATATGATAATGACATGACATAATGCTTAAGCTGAAGAGCTCAGAGATGAGCAGGAAATGGAGGAAGATAATATTGCAAGATATTGTATACGGATGGATAAGCCACAACCGAAAATGGCTTGGTTGTGCAGTATGTCCACTGCACCAATTTTTCATATAAGGAGATTTTATGCAGTGATCTGATTCGAATTGATTATAATCTGATGGTGGGATTAGACATGACGGCGGATTTATGTCTAGTTTTAAGATTAACTTTAAATAATGGTGGATGGATGATAAACTAAAATTTAATTGGAGAGGATAGAATATCAATGGAAATGCCCATTGGCCAAATTCCCAATAGATACATCACATTTCATGGAAAAAATTGTCTAGTTTGTTATGTGCTGGTACTGGTGTGTAAACAAGCAATGGGGACAATTTAGGATTTACTGAGCAAACAGCTTATATACTTATTTGAAATGCTAAATCGTAGCCAATCCCCTTCCAAATCGATATCGATCCCATACCATCATTTCCATTTTTCGCATCTGGACATTTTCTGGGAGTGGTGCATGTACAGAAGTACAAGTGGGATGAAACAAAAACGTAACAAATGAGCTATGGGCTTTTCTGGAAGAAAGAACAATTTTTTCAAGGTTCTCCCCCCGACTGTCTGTTCCTACAACTCTGCGACGGTTTTGCTCCAGTAGTGGTGATGGGATGGCGAGTCGTAGTCTTTTAGTCCTTGCCAATGCTAAACCTACCTTATTCTGAAGGTTTGTCCATATACCCATGAAGGTTTAGAGATATTACTTTCAGTTTGGATTACTGGCTTGGAAGGCGGCATGAAGTAGGAATATATTCAAATTTAGCATGGGTACCTCCACATTGGACTAAATAAGCAAGAATGGGCTCCACATAACTTTGTGTCAAATGATGTATGAGTAGATGTGAATTCATGTGCCCATTTTTGGATTAAATTCGACACATTTTTTATCCCTTCAAACAATATCTTTGTTATAAACGACTAGAGAGACAAAATAAAATAAATAACTACGTAGAGCCCTTCAACATTATGACCAATGTATAGTGTGACATTTTTTTTAGCCATTTTCATTTAGAATTATTACATTTTATTGATGTATTTGGGTGTGTACATCAGTCTGACACTTTTTACCAGGATTTTGATGTTAATGCCGGTGGCTCTAGGAAAACCCAAAACGAGAAAACAACGCCAAAACAAGCATGTGTAATACTTTATAAATGTAAGGGTAACGACGAATGCTGTTGCATCCTTTTTTTACACAAAATTTTACTCCTAAACACAGTAACATCAGGAGCGAATTTTTTTTCAGCGTAAATCTTCTCTGACTGTGTGACTCGTATTTGGGAAAACAAGGGAAAAAGTCCGTGTCCGTCCTTCCTTCACTGTTTCCCGTTGTCGCGCACGCAGCTGTATGTGAACATTCATATATCACCCAGCTAAGCTTCTGTCAAACGCAAAAGCAGGAGAAGAAAAAAAGTTTTTTCATCTTCTAAAATATCTCTAATACGGATTTGTATGAGACAGAGGCAGGGACAGAGGTTGATGCTGTATGGAGGAACTGAAGTTTAGAGTTGGAGCTGGAAAAGCAATGTCACAGAAGGAAAGTATAGGCTCCTGCTCCTTCGTTCGTATGCATGTCGGGTGGAAGTGGAAATCCACTGGAATGGATGGAATGGGGGAAGCGCAGTGAGGTGGAAAGGACCATGCATATTATATTACTATTTTGTTGGGATGTTTTCTGGGAGTTTTTCTAAGCTGTGTGAGAGATCGGGATGACATTGCGGGTGGAAGATGATGATGATACGAATTAGGAATTGAATATGGTTATTATTCAAGTTTTAAGCGAAGTTGCTGATGACTATGATGGTTGTGATCGTGATGATGATGCTGATGGCGATGATCACGATGAGAATGGTTATGTTATGAGATGATGATGGTGATGACATTTCTAGTTCCTAGAAAGGAAATAAAAAATATTGACAGGAGGAGAGGAAAGAGGGTGGTGGGAGTAAAACTTTTTTTTTTTTTTTTGAAAAATGGAATGGTTACATCCTATCCTCCCAAATAAAAAAAAACTCGGAACGGAATTTTGATGAATTTTCTCTTATTTTTCTTTCCCTTACAGATAATCCTGAAAGATGAAGAACGTGGAGAGGCTGAACTCCGAGCCAAGCGGCTGCTTAACTGTGAGAAGAGGAAAAACTACAAATTTGACATCACGGCCGTTAGCTGTCGAGGGGATGTATCAGACAAGTAAGTACTGAAGGGAACTGTTGGCCATTAAAACATTTCCAATTTGTCAAAGGATATAAAAAAATATATAAGCGGTTTTGTTTTCCTGAAATGACGAGTCTTGCTAAGGGGAAGTTCTCCAGAAACACTCAAATTGATGTGTTTTGGATATGGGGATGATGGTGACGGGCAAAGCCCTGAACATTTTGATAACTCTCAACTCCAGAAAAAATAAGTTCCATTTCCGACAAGTAGACCTTTTTGAGTATCCTTTTAGTGGAAAGTTTTGTCAATTCCGAGATATTATTTTGGGAAATAATTTTCATATGATGACAACTTTAGAATATTGAACTGAACTTGTATTTGATTTTCTAAAAAATGAAATATGAAAACACAAAAAAAATCATAGTACATTCCGGAACGGATGTCAGTGTACTTTATAAACAAACAAAATTGCGCAGACATCACAATTTCCTTGAACAAGTTTACCTTGCTTAAGGTTCATGGTCAACATCAGTAACACCACGGCTTAGTGGGTATAGGCATTTGAATACACGTGCCCTGACATCTTCACAAGCGTAGGCAGCCCAAGGGGTAATTAAACTCGATGAATCGGAAGCACGCACACGAGCTGTGGTGGTTACTGACAGAGGTCAAAAGCAAGATTTTAGATAAATTGCCCTGAAAGGAAAATTCTATCGCTTTTGAAGATTAGGTAAATTATAGATTGCATATGAAGGCCAATGAACATTATTCAGTTTAATGATTAATCGTTAGTTTAGTTGTCGATGCTCCTTCCTAATGCACTAATATTGCGAATTCGAGGCGATATGAATGAGATGCGAATAAATGAACCAAAGATTCTCTCTAGAAAACATATAAGAAAATCTCAGGAACACATTCCGAACAATTTCTGCAAAATTCTTACATATAGATATATCTAGTTATAATGATTCCGCTTCCAGTGAATACGAATGGGTGGAATCGGGATTTTTCATTTGTGTTAGGCATAATATTTTAATATTTTGCGTAATATATTAAAACTGTACATATTGCTGGAGGACAATCACTTAACTTAAGAGCAGTAATAAGTTCATCGGATTATGCGTAACCAAAATTACGAAGTATTTTTCGATGAATTTCATTTCATTCTACTTTTTATTGTGATTTCCAAATATTGGATTCATTTTCTTAAGCGACTGTTCAGTAGTTCGCATAAGCTTATATTATATCTTAGGGATGATGGAAATATTGATCTTGGGAAAAACAAACATCTTTGATCTGAAAAGTAATAGTAGAAAGTGGGGGCCCGCCCATACGGAATGAAAGATGCCATATTGATTTACGACGACAAATGTGATATGATATGTACTCCACTTCTTAAATAATTCAATAAATCTTTATCTTCCAAAAATCAATACATTGTAGGCAGACAACAATATGATTATTTTCATCATCGTTTCATTTCCAGTGCCACCGTACACATCACCGTGGTTGATGTTAACGAATACTCACCAACCTTCTTGGAACCGTCTTACGTTAAGCAAGTTGATGAAGGACGCTTGTACGACCAAATCATTCGTGTGGAAGCAACGGACCGGGACTGCACCGCTAAGTATGGGGATATCTGCAAATATGAGATCCTCACTACTGATCAACCCTTCGCGATCGATAATGACGGTAAGGGTCTATCGCCAAAAGCTTATTGCTACTTTCTCTTTGATAATTCCTATAGATATTTTACTGTAGAAACTTAATTGGATAAAGCTCCATTATATGACTATGATTCTTTCTTGCTAAACTTTCTCCTCTCAAATGAGAGCAAAACTAATTTTAAAGATTTTTCCTCCAATTATGTCTGGTTTGATGATCTTATCAAACTGGTATTTTTTTGAGAATGATTCTCAAAATATTTTTTGGGGAACGAAGAAGAAGGGGACTAGGTATATAAGCCTTTTTAGCTTGGGATGCCACAGGAATCTGCCGAATTAAATAAAGTTTTCTTCTTCTTTGAGATAGAAAACAGCTTCAAAAACTCCCCAACTCCAATATTAGCTCATGGCAAACTTTTGGGGAAATGTAGGAGGATGAGAGAGGTGAAGGGGAGAAGGGAATGGAAACCGGAGGGGGATTAAAGGCCTAGTACTCCCGAGAGAAATAGGAGGGAAATGGAAAGGACAGATTATACTATAAATCGTGTAGGGATGATATTATATAGGGAAAGAGTTAGGGAATGTAAGCACAGTAGAGATACACATACCACACAATGCGGAACAATGCATTTTCGCAAAGTTCACTGCAAACAAGAAAGTAATCTTTAGTTTCTGGTGGTGGGCGAGGTGAAAGCAGCAACGGAGAGAGAAAATCCCTTTCAAAATCAGAGTCAATAACTGGGCTTATCTATGTCAAGTAGAGGAGTGCTCCGAAGGGGCTTGTTTCAGAGATGAGTTGGTTAAAAATTTAATATCAGCCTTATGCCATTATTACAGGTTGTTAGGAGGAAAGGGAATAAAAGCAGTTATTTCATTCCATTATTGGTTTTGTGGGGGAGTGGTTGAGCTGGGGAAATATGGGAAAGTTAGAAATTGGGAAATTTAATTTGATCTCATTCTGATCTGTAGGGATTAAAAGGTATCTATTTGGAAAAGGACAACACTGTTACGTTTAAGAAAATAATTGAATAGGTTACATAACCTTGCTGGTATACTTGTTCACCGTGAGATTATCTAGATCTACGTATCTGATCTCTTCCGTAGTTCCTAAAAAATGTTAAAATTATGTCTGTCGTCGAACTATTCATTCATTTGTAATTCTTTTTCGCTCATGGGCCCTAAAGTGCACTTATGCAATGCATATTATGCATACCTAGGTATAAGCTACTAATTCATAAAGGAGAAGAGTTTGTGCATACTGATTAATGATTATTAGCTCAGTAGAGTCACTTACAGTCTTTAAATGATATTTTAAGTGAACGAGGCCATTGCCTTTCTTTGCATCGACTCCTATTTTTTCTAGATCTATGATGTTAGTGTACACATTATACATCAGAGTTCCATGTAATAAGACGACGATGATCGCCATCATTTCGCCGTCATCATGAATCTGCCTCCGCAACGCACTTCTATCCACCCTCCTCTCAAAAGTTTTCATTTCAATTCTCATGGGTACTGGTAAGCTGTTGGGCTTCACCAGCTCAAATTGCTAATTTCTCAGATTTCTCCAAACTCGATAACCCTCTTGACTTTTACAATCTACATAGGAACGTCCTCGTCCTTTCCTCCCTCTCTTCTATTGCTTCATTGAATTCATTTTGACTTTCACTCCGATTTATATATGATAAAATGATAACAAAGGAATTCGAAAACAGTGAATTCCGATGGTTAAAATGAGATGGATTGTTCTTGAATCGCTGGATGGATGTAACAGAGTGAAAATTTGAGAAACTTGTTAAACCAGATGCATAAGAATTTCTAGTTTTGCTTGGAACTTGGCTCATGTACATTTAAAATAGGAATGACGACTTCTCATACAATTTAGGTGCAAATGTACACATCTCTGCATCTGGATCTACATTGACAACATAAATAACTTCATTTGTTGTGCTAAACATTCAGCACTTCTTACAATTAGAAAAGAAAAATTACAATATTATTACTCGCGGTATTATATATGTGTGATGGTTATAATGGGAAAGGAAATGGAACGGAAGGGGATAGACCACGTTATAAATGGCTGGGGTCGGAAAATAGAAAGTTTCCCCATCGGAAAATTCTCCTCTTTGGCTACATATTGCGTATTTTATTTTATTTTTCTTATTTGACTTCCCAATTAGTGCTGAACACAGGAGTCAGAAAGGGTTTCTTTTGTTTCATGAAGCAATCCACCACCATTTGCTCTGGTTTGTTTCGGTTCAATAATTTTTTGGAGGAGGAACCATCTCAAAATTATGTTTTGTTCAACGATAACCATTACTGGAAGGGAAGAATGAGTCATATTTTTACACAAGAGCCAACCAAGCGACCTCCCACCTTCCTAATTTCTTTTACCAACGGAATAGGGAGAGAACAATGAATAACCTGCCAGCTATTGCAGAGTCAACGTGACAAAGGAGTGAGCCAACAGAAAGAAAAACAATTGAAGCGTATTAATCATTCCTTTTTTCGCCCTTTCCCTCTTATTAAGAGTCACTCTTTCCTTGTTCCTTTCCCAACCCGGTGGAAAGCCGACCAAGCGTCAAAGCTTATTTTATTTTACAATGCAATCAATGGCATATTTTATATGATCATGATCATGATCATCGTCCTCACGTCATCACGACGACCATGGCTATGACTGTTACGACTTGGCAATAATAATATCCTTACACACACATAATAAAATTGGGAGACTCTTACGCAAGCTACATATTGCATATTACAGTGAGAATAAGGTAATCCAATAAAAAAAAACAAGTGAAAACAAAAGAACCTGGCACAAGGCACTACGGCTGGAGGATTGGGATTGGATTGGATTGACGAACGAAAAAATGTAGTTATCGTGAAGAGTCTGGAGTGCACCATCCAATATATAATCCTTCTGCTGACAATTTTCTCCATTAGATTGGAAAACAAAACTATTCCAGCTTGCATCCACCACCACCGCACCGTCGTCGCCGTCACCACACCACCACCGCCATCATATATAGCTTGAGTCGAGCATATCACATCACGTGGAAAGTTATATGTTGGGAATTATTATTGGGAGAAAGTTTATGGGGGAAAAGGGGAAGAGTTAGAGAGAAAGAAGCAATGGGAATACATGGACAGACATACATGAAAAGGAATCGTACTATCGATTTCTCCATTTTTGGCTTGCACAAGCTGTGTGTGTAAGTTGTAGTTAGCTGCCAGTGCAGCTTACACTTACATATAGCAATGGAGAAAGTTGCTTTGGGTTGAGCACTGCCAAAAAGCAGTCTTCGCATTGGTTTTGTACTCACTGGGAGTAAATGTGTTTTGATATGCAAGACAAAGTAAAATCGTCATCAGTCAGCTAGTCGAATTCAGTTTCACTCACTCATAGCTAGGAATAGTCGTCTGCATAACTTTCCATATTACTTTTACCAGTTTAAAGTGGCAAGGGTGGCTTGGCTGGATGGTTTATGGACTGCTTTCATTTCATATGCATAACATGAAACTTCCACTGCCACCATCATCATCAATATCATAGTTATATATTCTTTTATCTTTATGGAGGAGGGAAAGGAGGGAGATTACTCCAACGTATAATGGCATATTATTTTGTTGGAATGAGTGTATTGTTTATTCCCAACGTTTTATACTACTCCCCTGGAATTCCAACAAAAGGTGCATTTTCCTCTCCATTATATTATTGTGTGGATGTTGGGAGTTGTATAATGGCTAGGGTCGGGCAATACATGGACACTAACTCATTCCATATTTTATAGTCAAACATCATATCCCAAAATGAATCCTGACAATATGCTAAAAGGGAAAATTAGCTTAGTTCGTTACCATCCCCTCGTAATGGAACTGACACGGAGCGATTTATCCACTTCCCTTCCTCTTCATAAATCCCATTTCCATAAAATTCGGTTCACAAGCAAAGTTCATAGTTTACAGGTAATATGTGTGTGGACTATGGACTATGGCTGTGCGGACCCAGGGAAAAGTTATGATTGCGCTTTGCTCACTTTTGTTCCCTCATTTCATTCAAAAATGAATTTTCTCCTCGGTTCCAACCATTCCCCATCATACCAAATATATCCCTCCACTGCCATAGGCCGCGAAATTGTATAATATAAATATTGATGATAACGGGCTCGGAGAGAGAGTCCCTTTCATTTATTTCCATGTCAGGACTGGGAAAAGCCCACTGTAACACTGATATTATGGCAGTTTGGCTTGCCAGTATTAGAGGAGAGAATGGGCTTTAGCCCTGGCACTGGCTCTGCCTCCGCCACTTTTTACTTTTTGTTATCCATCCATCCATCTCCGACCAAAATCCATTGTTTTAATACTCTCTCCCTCTCCGCTTCACTGGAGGAATTTATGCATGCAATGAAATATGAAATGGGATGAAGCACACTGGGAAATAATATGAAACCAGCAGGTAGCATTCAGACAGACGCACAAAACAAAGCACACGACCAAATAACTTTTATGTGTAGCGACTTGAGCGACTAAGCAAATGTACATAAGTTCCAACCTGGGCTCCAGAGTTTTGTAGCTTTCCAAGCTTCCTTTCATTCATTGCGTTATTAAATTATTACATATTATTTTCTCCGTATGAGGCGACTGCGGACATTTTACAAGTGAAAACAACATCCTCATCATCATCATCATCTAGGGGTATATATTATATTGGCTGGATATTTTCCCTAATGCTTCTGACATTTGAGAAATATAATTGTGAGCCGTTTTAGCCGAGCCGCATGATTTATTGTTTTTCTCCAACAAATAAATGTACAAATATGAGACATTATGATAATGCCATGACTAATCCTAGAGTAAGAAACCTTACTCCTGGAAAATGCTATGTGTAATGATGATGTAAGGCCATTTATCACGTCTTGGGAAGAAAAGTCGACAAGACACAAGAAGGAAAGTCCAATAAAGGTATGCTACTACATATTATTTATGTATCTCGCATACCCGGGTAGACGGAAATACTAATTTTACTCTATAATAAGAAAAACTATTCTAGTTTAAATTAACGTTCACTTTGTCTCTGTCTTCGTCAAAGGGAATAAGCCCAGAAAGAAATATAATTGACAGTGACACGGGCCTTGTAGTTATAATAATGTCCTAACATGGCTTCTCCGGGCTCCAGGAAAAATATTTTGTTTAGCTTTAGTTCATGTTTAAATTTAAGACAAGCTCAAAAGGAAGTGGAGTCCAAGGAGTCCAAACGGGTTATATGCAAAATAAGATATCAAGATATTGTATTGAGTAGACATATCATGTAGATAATTCATGGCTTCCTTGTAAACCCACTACAAAAAACTTTCCCGGCTGACTTTATCATTGTCAATTATTCCAAAGTTTATGAAGGGAGAAATAACCTCTGCGGAAATGAGATGTCGTTTTTCTGTGGGAAAGTAGGAGGAAGGGAAGAGAGGAGGAAAACTTGTCCCTTTTTGTTTTCCTTCTGCTGTTTACCTCATCTCATACTTTTGGGGTCTTTTGGTTGGAACATAAACTCATCTTATTTCTTGATATGAATAAAAGAGGAGCAAGAGAGAGATGGAGGAGGAGGCCATGTTTTTACCGTGTATATCTTTTTAGCAGAAAAAGTTTATCTGGAAAACTGGAGGAGGAAGTGTATTTAAGAGGAACCGACTACGGTAAAAACTTGGTTTGGAATATAGTTCTCACTTCCTCCTTCTCCCAGGACTTCTTTTGGCATTGGTAAAATGGGTAAACGTGAAGTTATGGGTCCCAAAAGATGAACTTTTTTTTGTTGTTGTTGTTCCTGCTACCAACAAACTCTTTCATATTTATAGAGGAAGAAGAGAGGAGAGCCATCCTTAACTTGTGTGTGTAGAAGGAAAGTGAGATTGTGTGTCGCATCGCGTCGCGAGTCGAAAGTCGCAAAAAGTAACAAGGAAATGACTCCAGCTAAATTGTTGGAATTATATGGTGGAGAGGCAGAGGCAGGGAGGGACGGCAGAGGTTTTGGAAAATTTCATTTTATGGCTTCCCTACTTATCTGTAAATATTTTCTAGTTGTGGACTACAAAAACGGGTTGACAGAGATGTTGTGGAGGGAAATTTACTAGTTTGCGTTTGGAGATGCCGTAAAAACCACAGAAAGGTATTTGGGACTCTAGAGTGGGCTATATATGCACTTGAAATTTTTTTATGCTCTGTTCATCTTACCATCATCATCCCATTGCCACAGTGCTATCTTAGTAAAGACATACAAAAGTTTAAGTAGATTTTTTTTGCCGCAAATGTTATTAGCATAAGAAGTGAGATGAGACTGGTGACTTGACTCTTGGCTTTGTTTTTCTTCCTCAAATGTCTCAAGAGAATTTGAAAGCTGAAAACTTAACCTTGTTTTTGTTTTTTGTCCTAGTATTTACTTAAAATATTCCAGATTTCTAAAGAGCAAGGTGAGAATGGGAAAACAGAAATGTGAATTGTTTTAATGCTACACGTGAAAGGGGAATGTGACGGGGAAGTAAAGATGTAACAATACAGAAGCACTTTCCAGAAGAAAAACATTCCGGGAATTGTTTTCCCGACTAAATTACATTATTAGTGGAAGCTTGGAATTGGTTAATTAGGAAAAGTTAGGTAGAAAGTCAAATTGTTTTGCTTTTTATTTCTTCTGAATTGACGTAGAAATCAGAAGGTTCAATAAGAAATTAATTAATTAACCGTTCCAAGTATTGCAGAATATGCTACATTACTTATCCCAACTCAAACTGGTATACCTTTTCTTTTGTAATCAATCACGTGCGAGCACTTACGATTATTAAATTCCAGTTCCTTAATTGAAGTTAGTTGTTTTAAGACAAGGGACAATTAGATGTTAATTAATATCCCTGTGACTGTACTCCACCATATTATCTATTCCTCATTAGGACTTTCAGGCAAAAGTATATTTTAAAGAAAAGTTAAGGTGGAACACAAATATGGAAAAATTGTTTTTCACAAAATGGATCATTCTATTCCCCTTTCATTTTAACGGGAGCGAGTGGAAGTTGAACAGTTATTTTTGGTGTTACTTTCGTAATAACAAAACTCTCTCCATTTAGCTTCGAACCATATCCTTAATGGGAATGCAATGGGATCCCACACATAAGTTTTACGCACAAGTTGCTCTGACTGCTGAAATGATCATTGAAATAACTTGAAATGGTTGTTCAAACCGTCTTTCTCTATTTGTCTAGAATATATCTCCCTGTTCTCTTTCTCCGGATGGGGGATTGCATACCGTTTTCTCCCTTCTCCTTCTCCTCCTCCGTCAAAGGAAGGATATAACCTTTAGCCCGTAAAGATATCTATGTACCTGCTGGACATAATGATCATCATAAAATTGAATGGGCCGTGAAACCCAAAAGAAAGCTTTAAAGATCTTGTGCCGGTTATAGAAAAGCTTCCAGCTTGGTTGAGATGGGTTCCACTATGAAGGATGAAAATGGCATCAGATCATCATCAGGATAAGGAAAGGATTTTGGGTTTTTGGAGTTGGAGTTGAAGAAAAAATGTTTTCCAAGCCATTCATGATGATGATCATCATCGTCATCATGATCATGATGGTGATTTTTTGCCATTAATTTTTCCCTTTCAGCTGTATTCATAAGAAAGTTTTTTTCCCTTTGGCTGTGTACATGAAAGAGTTGAGTGGCTACAGATATGGCCTTTGTTTCCCCGGTTTTAAAAGGGGAAGGACGATGTACAAAAGGAGAACAAAGGGGAGAGTTGAAAACTTCCCATTTCCTTTTTTGAAGGGAAGGAAGAGAGAACAAACTTTTCTTGTAGGAGAAATGATGAAATGAGTGGTGTCGGAGGGCAGTATGCCATAAACATAGATTAAGTACATACATACCTACCTAATACACTACTGACTGGAAGAATCTCGTCCATTTTGAAGCTGACAATAATGCAAGGATGCGATGCGACTTCCACTCCTCGGCTGGGCACATATCACCGGGACTTGTGGTATGCAGATGGGAATTATTGCCTAAAGTTCCTTGTTCCTCATTTTACCCTCCTTTTTTACGACTTTTTCACAGCCACATTTATGGGCCCTGTTCTTTGCATAATGAAAAACGCAAAATGGTGAACTTGATTCTTCATGTCTTGTTCCGCTTGTTAAAAACAATGAGGGTTTGCAGGAATATGCACATATATATTTTTTATCGCCTCAGTTGGGTCGGGGCAGTGACTGACTGGCCGCTGGTCACTACCCTTATAAAATAAATGGTTAAAATAAAACTATAAAGTGGACTGGCATCAAGTCATACTGAATAGTGATAGTCTTGTGGCGTGGTCATAGCCATGATGTAAAAGAGGAGAAATTTGTGATTCAATTCGGAATTATTATTTTTTATCCCTTGGACACTTGCTCATTCGTTGGCCAGAGGAAAGCCTAGTGAAAAGAGGATTTAAAATGGGGGATACTGTGCTGGCTCGCTGATCATCGAGCTCGGTTCCCCTCCAGCCTTCGAACATGAGGACGACAACGGGCGCGTGTGTTGATATTATAGGGTCAACCTCATGAAACAAGTGAAATTTGAAGTGATATCGCATGTTAACACATCCGCCTGCTTCTCCCCACCAAAGAGTTATTGGATTACCTTTAAAATATATTTTGCAATAAATATACATGTACCCATACCTATATAGGTAGGTATATTTTTTCTCTGAAGAGAGGTGAGGGTAGAAGTGATGATAATGGGGGTATGGTGGTGGTCGTCTTTTTGATATTCATGGGAACATTCAATTTCATGGATATGGAAATCTCGTCGACTTGTTTTTCAGGATGGATTTTTTCCTCGTCGAGGGAAGAAAAGGAAGAAAAGGGAAAAGGTTTTTTATGACTGGATATATACCATGATAATATCCTCTAATGCAAATCCACATTGAAAAAAAAGGATTTTATGCTGGCCCTTTAAAAAATATATATAAATAGAATAGGTAATAGGTACACTGTTCAATTTGCGCTTATGCTTTTTACCAACGCATTATGTTGGATTGGGTGTTGCCCTCTTCGTTTCCCGCAATAAGCAATTCTATTAGGAATGAGAAGGACGAAACTGGTTCGTTATACTTATTAACTTGCGACCTAGCAAGTTAATCATTTTGTGCGGTAAGTCTGTCTGTCAGTCTGTCTGTCTGTCCACGCGA
>JAQIXQ010000191.1:0-46538 GCA_034700485.1 Pseudosinella alba | reverse complement strand
AAATGTGCAAAATGTGCAAAATGTGCAAAATGTGCAAAATGTGCAAAATGTGCAAAATGTGCAAAATGTGCAAAATGGGCAAAGTGGGCACAGTGGGCAAAATTTATAGATACGTCCTCATCATTATTCCATGATTATACAATTCACTTGAGTTGTGTTTGTGAAATTGACATCGTATCGTTTAATCTTAATAAGCATCAAATTGGAGTAGCCTGTTAATCGGCAGATAAAGATGCGAAAACCAATCTGAAT
The DNA here is from genome assembly GCA_034700485.1 of Pseudosinella alba. Lineage (NCBI taxonomy): Eukaryota > Metazoa > Arthropoda > Collembola > Entomobryomorpha > Entomobryidae > Pseudosinella > Pseudosinella alba. The sequence goes on along the minus strand of JAQIXQ010000191.1, from coordinate 46,286 downwards.
GTCAAAATTGGATGTAAGTGCCATACCATCTCAAACTACTTTAAATCTATTTCCTACATATAAATATATTAAACTCCAGGACCTCCTTTTTGTTTCAATCCCACGTTTAGGATAGGCGAAATGACATAACTATATAGAGTCAGTGTAGTGATGAAACGGATTAATTGTCGTTGATCACTTCATTACAAAATTTGTGATTTTATTTCGGATATCGTCGAACAATTTGATCGTGTGAGTATGACACACGCACACGATGGGTATTTTCCTTGCGAAATTGAATTGGTTCTACTTGGGACATTGAACCAGATAGTAAGCATAAAATCGGTACTGATTGGAAATAGAGTCCAAGAGGTTTACCGGCTAAATAAGGCTGATAAAAGCTTAACAAATAAAAAACAGTACATAAATGAAAGTTCTGGGCAGCAAATTCTTATGATTATAGTAATATGTATTATTTGATCGAGTTTCAATTTCAGGGAGTCTTAAATTAATAGATACAAGATATTATGGTGTTAATAAGTACGTGATAAATTAAACCAACTTTTCTGCCCAAACAACTATGGAGTAAAAACTTCGTAATTACGACATATTTCTGATAAGTTATCAGAAATATGTCGTAATTACGATTTTCTTTGGTTTTAAATGAATTTTTCACTAATTTTGCCGATTTTGCGTACATTATGCTTTTTATGCTTTTTTCTTCAAATTATGCTTTTTATGCTTTTTATGCTTTTTTTGAAAGCGGAATTCTTAGTGTTTTGGTTCGAAATTCCTAGATCCAAATTTTTGGGTGGCGAGGACAGGCTAGTTTTCGATTATGCTTTTTTGCGCTTATTATGCTTTATCCTTGCTTTACTGATAACGATAACTAGTAATATTCGCTGGAAATAGCCAAATACGCACGAAAAACCTGATATGGCCATATGAAATTAAAACTTGTCATTTTCAAGAAGAGATCAAGATAACGACATTATCATCGCGTCGTCTTTGCTAAAAACTTATTTGCGCCCTATGCAGATCATTTCATCCAACGAGTGATTGCTCCATATACGTACATAGGTAGATACACACAGACTAAAAATACAGTATACAGATAATAAGAGAATATTTGTATATTGTATTCAATCAATCTAAACTAAGAAATTCTTAACCAATTACACACCATCGCAAATTTCAGTCTAAAATTCATGGATAAAATAAGACCCTGCTTTAGAAGTTTTATGTTTCGGTATATGCATTAGCGTTGAGGTACATTGATACAATTTGGCTGGGACATGATCATGATCATTCTACTTTCTGTTGGTTGTTGGGTCAAGGTAAGGTGATATGTGAAGTTGTCTTTTTATGAGGCATGTTTTATCTTCAAGAAATGAGTATTCACATTCCGATTACTTTATCATTAATTAATCCGATAAGAGAATTTGTGCTGCCAAATATCTATAGCTATATTATCGGAAGAAACGTCCGAATGTGATTTCTTTCTTCCAATCCAATCCCTGCAAATACAGGATTACATAACCTTTATTTCCAAACTCCAGGTTAAAGGATCAAATGTCACAGAGTCATCATTTATGTCATCAACTGTCATTCATTTAAGCTGCCATTCCGAAGATCTCCATGATAAAACTTTTTATTTACATAATTTGCTTTATAAACTGACAAAAAATTAGATGATTTGCACCCAAAAAACCTTATTCATCAGCGTTTATACATAAAGGACACGGCATCATTGAATGATCACAGGTATTACGGCCACACAGTCTGCATGTGTTTATTTGACATGACTGACAACATCAGATCAGAACCAGAATCAATGTAACCTGTCAAGTTTACCGTTTATCGGCTCATATTAAATGACAAAATTATGTCATGCCATATTTCAGAACACCGGAGGAGACCACTTCAAATTCCAGAGAATTCGTTGTAACCGGTTTTGCATTTTTCTACCCCAAAATAAAACAGATTAGTATAAACATTCATGGATGCAACAACGCAAATTATTGATATTTTATTGTCCTTTTGAAATTATCACCACTCCATCACAATCTGTCATAATAGGTCATTCCTTTCATGACTGTAGCGAGCATATTGTCAGACCGTGAAAAAGGATACAAATTAAATCTGCAAATATGAATCAATGATATCAGCGAGGCTATCTAAGTTACATGAATTCTTTATTTTTGCAAACATTGCATATGCATAATATGCATTGTTAACGGGTAATAGAGCATTTTCAAAACAGATACATCTCAATGAATCCTATTTGCAATTTCCGAGTTTGCCATGAAATGATAGAGTTGTTTCTAGCGATCGATAAACTCAATACTGGCGAAAGCTTCACTTCATGTCATGCACATGCAAAGTACTTCATTTTTCAAGAGGTTTGCATGTACACAAAAAACATGTATCCCTACCCACATGTGTCATTTTTACATGACAGATAAATAACATGAGAAGCGATTAGTTTGTGGCCTTTTCATCAAATTGTGGTGAATACGTCAATCATTGGAATCATTGGGGAAGGAAGGTTTCCAAGCTTTGGAACGCATAAATAGAACGGTTTGATGTGGGATTGATACCATTTCTCCGGCAGCCTTCCGTCAGTCAAGTTTCTTGTATTTTTTGGTCAAACATGAAGTTATTTACTCTCGTGGGCTTGGCCCTCGTCGGCCTTATAGCCTTGGGTGAATGTCGCTACAATAGCCCAGCTAATGTAATTTGATTTAATTCGTGAATTCTTTAATCAATCTGAAATCTTCAAATTGGGCAAATTAAATTGGGAGTCTGAATTAAATACTAATGAATAATTTGTTATTATTTTGCGCAGAGTACGACCGACCAAGAGAATGAAATGTGGATTTCTCAAGTTGAGCATGGGATCTCATCCTTCCATGCCAATCCCAATGATTACCAAGTCTACAGGAACGTGAAGGACTTTGGCTGTGCTGGTGATGGCATCGCTGATGATACCGCTTGTATTAATACTGCGATCTCCTCCGGAGCCCGTTGTGGTTTCCAATGCGGTTCCTCAACAATCTTACCCGCCTTGATCTACTTCCCATCCGGGACCTACAAGGTGTCATCCCCAATTATCATGTATTACTATTCCCAACTTGTGGGAAATGCTCGTGATCCTCCAACCATTATTGCGGCTCCCAACTTTGAAGGAATGGCCATGATTGACTCCAACCCTTACGATAACACCGGTAACAATTGGTATACCAATCAGAACAACTTCTTCAGGCAAGTGAGGAACTTCATTTTGGATACCACCCAAACCCCACTTGAATCCACCACCACCGGTGTTCATTGGCAAGTGGCTCAGGCCACTTCCTTGGTCAACCTCCACTTTAAAATGACCCGTGGTTCCAATCATCAAGGGATCTGGATGGAAAACGGAAGTGGTATGAATTAATAGCACTGATGGCATTAAAATATTAGGAATGAGGAAATCGAATTACATGCCATATTAATGCAAGGATTTTCTTTTCCAACTTAGGTGGCTTCATGTCCGACCTGAAATTCGAAGGTGGTAAATACGGTATGTGGGTCGGAAACCAGCAGTTCTTGTCTTTGAGAATGTCCTTCGATAGCTGCGACACTGCTATTTACATCAATTGGGTAAATAAAGACAGAAATTTTATTACACAAACTATTGGGGCAATGTGAGATTTGTGAAATTTGGTATTGAAAGCATTAATTATAATTTGTATCATTTTACAATTTCAGAACTGGCAATGGTCTTTCAAGAGCCTTGACATCAGAAACTCCAGAATTGGAATTGACATGTCCCAGGGCTCCGATGACGTACGTAGCGGGGTTGGTTCAGTTTTATTGATGGACTCAACTGTAACCGATACTCAAACTGTCGTGCTTCTCCACTCTTCTCCTTTACCTAATGGCGATGACACTTCGAACACCCTTCTTTTAGATAATGGTAGGATTCGTTACAATTAAAATGAATGACACCAGAAATAGGGACCAAGTTTTTGGTTCCTGTATTTACATGAAATGTTTAATTATCTTTAGTCCGACTTGTCAACTCACCGACCGCTGTTGGAGCTGCAACCGGAGATGTCGTCTTGATCGGTGGAACCACCACCATCACTGGTTTTGGCAGAGGATCCAGGTATACTGACGCTAATGGACCCCGATATGTCATGGAAAACTACAATGTTAACAAAGATGCTAGTCTTTTGGATGGCGAAGGAAAATTCTTTGAAAAGTCTCGTCCCCAATACGAACAACTTTCTGCCACCGACTTTGCTTCCGTTAAAGGTAAGCTTAAGTTGAAATTTTTCTTTAATCATAAAATAAAATGATAATTTTGCGTGAATAATAATATATAAATTCCTTGTTGTTGTACAGCCGCTGGAGCTCGTGGTGATGGCCGAACTGATGACGCTGACGCAATTCAAAATGTGATCAACCAAAACATAAACGGCAAAGTTGTCTACTTCCCTGCTGGAACTTACCTCATCGGAAAGACAATCAAGATTCCCCCAGGCTCCCGATTGATTGGTGAAATCTGGACAGTCCTTATGGCCAGTGGCTCCGTTTTCCAGGATCAAAACAACCCCGTTCCCATGCTCCAAGTTGGAGAGCCAGGACAAACTGGTACAGTTGAGATCTCTGACTTTATGTTCTCAACTAGGGGAGCTCAGCCCGGTGCCGTCCTTGTTGAGTGGAATATGAAGGGATCCTCACAAGGTGCCGCTATGATGCACGATGCTCATTTCAGAGTCGGAGGATTTGCAGGCTCAGAACTTCAAGTTCCACAATGCCCCAGAGGACAGAGTGCCGTTCCCCATTGTAACGGTGCCCACACCCTTCTCCATATAACCGCCACTGGCTCAGCCTACATGGAAAACGTATGGGCTTGGACTGGTGACCACGATTTGGATCACAGGGAACAGGATATAACAGGTCAAATCAGTATTTACACTGGCCGAGGTGTACTGATTGAGAGCAACCCTGGTCCAGTTTGGCTTTATGGAATCCAATCAGAACACAATGTCCTGTACCAATACCAACTGAATAACGCCCGCAACGTGTACATGACCATGATTCAATCCGAAACTCCTTATTGGCAACCCGGCCCACCTGCACCACAACCATTTACACCAAGTGCCAGCCTCGATGACCCCAATTATTCTCATTGTAATGGCAGACCCCAATGTCAAATGAGCTACTCCATCAATGCAAAGAGGTTAGATTTTATTTTGGTCTATCTTACAATTCCACATTTCCATATAATAATGCCCATGATGATGATTAATTAATGATTCATTTTATTGATAAATAGATCCTCAAACGTGTACTTGTACGGCGCAGGGATGTACAACTTTTTCTATGATTATGATCAAACTTGTCTCAATACCGGTAAGTTAAAGCAGATTGATTTATACTATGCTTAAAATTATTTATATTTCGACTTTTTTTTATCATTTGACCAATGTCAATTTCATATTTACATTTCTATCGAACATTTCCAGAGAGCTGTCAAGATAACATGGTCAACATCGAAGGAAACTCCAACTTCTACATGTTCAATGCTAATACCAAGGCCTCCACCAACATGGTCGTCCGATCGAACACCGAAGTTTTGGCAAGGCAAGCAGATAACACGAACGGTTTCTGCCAGTCCATCAACGCGTTCTTGGTCGAAGCTTAAATTATTCCCTGTATCATCATCGTATTACCACCAACCATAATTATATTTTAATAATTAAAAATCAAATCAGTATCTTCGTTCTAAACATACCGTCCTGCTGAATTTCCTTAATTTATCCTTGTCATAAAGAAATGCATTCAACTACGCATGATTATGATGGGATCTCCAACATCTATTCCATTTTATTATTTAAATGGATTTTTCATCCATTAATTTCTCAACTCTTTTCTTCCCATATCATATCATTACATATTACATTCTCGCATGACATGAATTAAGTGTTTTTTTTTTCAGGGACAATGTCCGCAAATAAAAAGAGCCCAAGAAGCAAACGTATCTCTTCTTCAATAAAATGCTAATATCAAGAAATAATGCTTCTACGCGGCAGTAGTGCCCACTCCCAAAACTATCCATCAAGACAAAAAAAATGACCATTATGTAATCCTAGGTGTACGTGAGTCCACTTGCATTCCACAAAATAACATTTCATCCTTTTACAATGGCCGTAAAATGTATGAACAAACAACAGCACACTTCCAACGTCCAATACAACACACGTCCCAATCCTCTCTCTCTCCTTCCATCACAATTTTTTCCTATACATCATCGTCATTAGTACACGCTCGTCAGACGGAACATAATAAGAAACTTTTTTTTATATAATTCTTTCCAAGGAATTATAATAGAAAAAAGCTAACAATAGGACAGGAGCGTCTTATGTGCGATGCCTGCTGTTGTTACTAGCTAAAGGCATTTTCCTTCATTTTATCTCTCCGTTTTTATAACTTTATCGGACGAAATAGCAATTCTTTTGAGTTCAGACTCGTCTTGACGCTTAATCTATCTATGGCTTACATATTGTTATCTGGGACTGGTATTGAAGCTTCTTTACATTTTTTCCTCGCAAAGTTCATTTGTAAGCAGTTGTGCTAAGCTCGTAAAGGAATTTTTGGCTTTATGTTGAATAAGCTATTTACAGAGGGGACCTGTGGGTTGACTTGATAAGTAGGTTTATGTTTATGTGCGGGACTGAAAAGGAGTATAATATGGGACTGACCGATGAGATTGGATGACCAAGCTGAAGGAAATTGTGTGGATGGACGCATATTTTTCTTAAGAAAGGTACTCAAAAAATATATCAAGCCACTTTTCCTCTGTTCCTCCCATCAGCTTTTTCTACAAAAGTACCTCATTTTTTCAGGAAGGATTCTCCTTTTTTTGTTACAGAGTTACAGAATTCTGAAGAACAGGGATGGGTATGTTACAATGCAAGTGGTCAGTGAAGGAGGCGGACTCAGACAAAACCAAACTAGCCAAACAAAATCAGTTTTCTAAAGTTGCTCAAAGGAGCAAGAAACTCACTCCATATTATAGGTTTATTAGCATTGGCCAAGAAAAGGAGGATATAATTGCACAGCCTCCTAAAGAAGTAAAGACTTGTTTTTCAAGTAAGAAAGGAGAAAAAGTAGAATAATGGCTATGGCTATAGTCATAGCCTCCTCATCCCTGGGCTGGCTCTGGTCCTTTCTCTTCATTTCAAGAGATAAAGATGGCTATTAAACTAGACGTGCATAATCCATATATTAACCCTTTTCACGGTTGTGGTTCCGTTTTTTATTTAAAAAATAAAACTGTCAGTTTTTATCATCCTTACAAGAGGTTTGACGGACGTTTCTACACACAATGGAAAAATTTCGAATGCATAAAAAAATTGTTAGAACAAAAGAATAAGTAAAATATATCTGGTCTGGGCTCATCTCATCATCATCATTATCATGATTAGCGTGTGTCGCTTCCACTTGTTGGCATAAAGTCTCTGAAATAGAAATTTATTATGCGAAGAAAAAAATCATTTTTGGCTGAATAAATGGGAAGCGAGAGAGGAGCTAAAGACACGATCAGCCCACATGCCATAAATTATCGCTCCTGGGCTTTATTGTTTCTGCTCATTTATCTGTGTAGACTGAAATACCTGAAGCTGATTAAGATTAACGAAATGGAAGGGAAAAAAATTCTCAAGACATCAGAAAGGAGCCAACTTCATTTACTTAGGTAAATGTATGTAGCCAAATATTTGCTTGTCCTGCGTGACTAAACATATGGATTTACATTGAGTAGAGAATTTTAAATATGAAATCTTACAGAAAAAAAATTCGTGACTTTGTCAATTTAACTAATGCCATGCTAAACTACTTCATTAGAGAAATTGACAGACAAGGGGGCAGGCAGCTTTCCGCAGAATGTCTATAATTTCATGGTTTTATTAACTAATCAGCAAAGAGAAATATATGGGTAGATCGTCATTGTCAAGAAAATGAATAGCCATGCATTTTTCAAAGAATCGGGGGTATTGGAAGATTGGAATCAATACAATTGTTTCCGTTTCCACAACCAGTTTAAAACGGCATAGGAATTACAACTTTTTCAAAGAAATGGGATAAAAGGCTTTCCTCTCATATTGAACTGGAAGACAAAGGTTGGGGAAATCATGTAATGATGATATGGATGAGACTGATCTTTGTAAAGCAAAAATAAATGTGTGAGGAATGACTTGACTTCAACAAACATGACATGAGAGGAACAGAATTTGCCATTGAAGACACTCGGAATAAAAGGCATCACATCCCATCCCCCAACAGCCACCCGTCTGACATCTCCTTTGACGGTAATGAATACTTTTGGCTCATGTATAAGTACACATTGTTATTTCAGCGCTATGGTTCTATATGAGCTTGTTGTTGGTATTCTTTCACTCCTACTCCCACCAAACAACCGTAAGATGGATGGATGGCTGAAAAGACAAAAAGAAAAGAGATTTTTTTGGAACTTTAAAAGAAAAAAAATGATTTTGACACAGACCAAACCTGAAAGGTAGAAAAGCAGAGAGAGATATAGACATAGAGGTGGAAAGGGAATTACAATAATGATAATCATGATAATAAATATCCTTGTATTATGTGCATTATTGTAAAAAAGTGAAAGATTGACTGACGAAGGGAACAGAGAGAGAAGAAGGGAAAAAATAGGAAAATAATTTTTTTACGCCCATATCCATCCGTCCGCCCAACGAAATTGGCACTCATTTGTCTCATTTATTCTTATCCCATCACCATCATCCTCCTCATCATTTTCTTGAGAAAGTAGCAATGTCAGGAGGAGGACTACACCGCTTGTAATGTAGAAAAATATCTTTAAGGAAAAATAAAAGAAAGGAGGGAATATTATTATTATATTCATATTCTATTTCTGTACGTATCGAATTTAAATGGTGAAAAATTTATGCTTCTTCCCCATCTTTAAAATTTAGTACGGTTGTAGACCGCTTTAGCCAAGTTGTGTGTAGTTAAGGCTTGTACATAAAAATGTGATTTACTGTTTTTACCCTGGGATGCAGATGTGAGTATTTCAGGTACGGACAGACAGATAGATATAGGGATAACTCGAATGGTTATATTATGTCGGGTCGGGATGAACTTGCACATTTTTCTTTTTTTCTTTTTAATATTTTTCCTCATTACAGAAATGAATATTATCAGCCATCCACAATAAAGAAATTCTTTTAACCTGCGTCTCTCTCAATTTTATTATGTGAGTTGGAGGAAAAGCCGTCATGTGTATCTCCTACCTCGATCCTCTCCCAATTTAACTCCCATCTTGTATGACTATTTGACTATTTGACTGCTTCTGAAATAAAAGTAGATTGAATAGAAAATAGAGATTTTTCATCATCATAAAAATTCACAAATATAACTCTATCAAACTGGGAATTGAGGGTAAACACATTAAAAAGTTGGAAAGGGGGAAGAAGGATATAGAGTTTCTCTTACTAGAAGAGTATTATAATAATTTATAATTATTTCCGTTCTTAAATTTCATCAAAAATATTTTTTGAGCACACTCAATTTCATGCTTGGCATAGAGTGACTATGAATATACTTAACTAATGTGGGGGGAAGAGGAGGGTGGATTGTTGAACTACTTCATAATTTTATTTTTGTGCCTCTTCTGAGCAGAAAAAAAAACATAAAATGTTAAAACCAGCAATTGAAATGATAAATGAGGGACACACTCAGACACTCGAGAATTACTCATATTAGAATATGACTTGACTTTTTGCGCTCTGCCGAACCAATCCCTTCTTTAAGTGATCAACATGCATAAAGCTGTTATTCAAGTGAACATTAACATTATTTCGTCGTGTGTTTTATCGCCATGAGTGAAATCTCAGATCTTCCTCGCAAAAAAAACTTTACTGACTACCGTCCATCCAACCAATAAATTAACATTTTTGTCTCATGTTTAACTTTACCCAACTCATTTTAAAGATTCCTATCACATTGTGCCCATCACAAAACAGAAATTCTTTCTGGGCTATTCAATGCAAATGAGCATAATCATCATCAATCAGGTAAAAATAGGCAAAGTTTAAAGTGACCACAAACTACAGAGTCGGAGTCACAATCAAGATGAAGTACATAATAACAAGACATAGGTAAGTATGTACAACGAAGTACAAATGTGCACTACTCAGGTATGATGTGTACATAAGTCATATATATTAATAAAGGTACATAACGTACTTATTTATAAGCATCGCGAAAACAGATTTAATGTTCGGAATTTCTTGGGGGGCTCATATAATCTCATTCGAGCTGGTAACAATGACCTTTCGTATTATTTCTCCTTGCTCATCTCATCAACATCATCCCCTGGCCAATAATCAAAAATAAGAAGGAAAGCAGTGAACAATTGTGAGTGAGCAGAATTTTATAGGCATAAACTCAAATTCCTCTTCCGTAGGTATACCTATATATTATCACATTTGCAAAAGGCCACTTTAGCATTAATGTTAACCATCCACTACCAAAAATAGAAAAGGGATCATTGAATCATCATTTTTATATTTTTGGCTTGGCATTCCTAAATGCTAGATTTATGCAAACCATGAAACTTACAAACAAGCTAGCTATACAGCAAAACCATTAGTAATGGCAATAGGTACTCACCTCAGCATTGTTGTTGACAATGACGTTGAACAATCAGAGCCATTCTTCATTCAAAATTTGAATTTACATTATAATAAATATTGTTATTACGACGAGTCTTCTTGATTACAATCGGACTTTTTACCGTTTGTTTTGCAAATACTAATCTCGCCATTCATATAATCCTCAAGTTATCCTTTGCATACTTGTCAGGTATCCATCCAACCTTATTTATTCAATCAAGCTGCAAACAAACATGAAAGCAGTCATTCTTGTGAAAGAGTGGAAAAGCCGTTCCTTCAAAACATGTAATTCCAATTTCATATGCCTGGTCTCATGCTAGCCACATGCCAAACTACGGTATTGATTGATTGAGCACAAACTTTGCACACCATCTGCATTATTATTATTAAAAAACCAATAATCAAATCGACAAACTATCAATCCAAAAAAGCGGATTGGATTGGATCGGGAAAATGACTTTGACACTTTGACAGAGAAAGCTCCGGCATTAACATAAAAGGGTTAAAGGAGTTGGGATTGGTTTGGGGCGATTGTCAATTCGGGATGATGGCCGGCGATGACGATGACATTTAAGAAAAATTACTATTTTGGTAACCGTCAGGATCAGGAGGGCATACATACCAGTGAAATGGAGTATAATGATTTGGAATGGAGTACTTCCGCATAACTAATCAGTAATCATAATGACAACATTTTTTTCTGACGAAGACCAAGACAGAACCACGCTAACAATAAAGTTTTTTTTTATAGATTATTCACAAGTACCAAAATTCTATCATTAGAGGATTTTTACTTGAATTCTCGGGTAAAGTTGAATTAGAGGATGGTCTTTGGTCCTCGTTCCAATCCAATAACGGTCCACCTACGTGGGAAGTGGACGGACTTGAAAAGATCGATATGAATCGGATGATCTACTCACAATCAGATGAATCGGAAAATCAATGCATGCGACAATTGACAACTTTGCATTTCATTATAAATTCTGTGGGATTGATTTTTCGGAAACCAACAAATTCAATCCATCTTCTATCTCCTCCACTGCAATAATCAATTTTAAAATTGACATTTTTTAAATCGTTGAATTTTCTTTTGCATATCCTTGAATGATATTTTTTCACCCCTTCCATTTCTAATCGATGATGCAGATGATGATCATGATTGCGATTATGATTTTTCAAAAAGATTACAACATTCATTTCGCATTTCAATACGAATTTATTTATAAGTTGGGATTTTTTTTTCTAAAAAAAAACTTCCATCCTTTTTAAAACCCGATTTACATGGACAGACAATGATGACCAATGAAGCAGTTTTTTAGGAAGTGGTGATTCCTTCCCAATACATAAAAAATCATTTTTATTGACAAGAAAGGATTTAGAGATGGCCGTCGGCTGATTTTGACTGATGATGTGTGTTCTCTTGTTATGTTCAGGTTGTTTTTCATGGATTGATGTAATGTATTTTTGTTGGATTGTTGTCCTCCTTTGACCGTTCCCTCAATGCTCAATAAGGGTAAAAAAAGAACCTCACAAAAAAACGATTCCTTCTGGGCGAATGACTGGTAAAAGAAGACAAGCATACACAAACATCCCATATCTGTATAATGCTAGCCCGAAAAAGTTTGAGGAATATCGTCACAGTCAGAATCAGAAGAGCACAAACTATACATAAATATGTACATGGATTATATTCGATTTTTTCTCTGCTAATCGTGTAAGAATGAAAATGGTGGAGATGGGAAGGAAAAGAGTTAAAAATAATTTTTGTCTCTTGAAGGCATACATATCCTTATTCTTCAATTGTATGAGCTATCGCTATTGGGTTTGACTGTTGTTGATTGTGATGGTTGGTGTGCGAGGAGGAACTGTCGAGAAAAGATGAAAAATGAGTTTGGGAGCGTCAAATGCTTTTTTATTGATTAGTTTCATTTCCCTATGGGCTCTATCTTTCTCTCTCGGTATTCTGCTAACGTCCTTATGTATAATGCTTACATACAAATATAAATCCGTGTTTATCGGTGATTGCGATGCGATATGGCAATGTCAATGCTTTCTTTGCAGTTTCCCTTTTTTACTTCTTCTCCTTCCCTTCTGTCAGTCACACTTAAAAAAGTCAGGAGAGTTCTATGACTCTCCCTGAATCTTAAACACTTCAAATGTGTATTTCGCTTCGTTGTATATTTACCTTTTTGGCCCTCCCTAGTTTTCCTTCCTTTCTTGTTAATGTTCCATTGTACTTTACCTGCTTTTTATAATGAATAATGAGCAAATTGATGTCGACATCTATTACTAGATTGGACCTGTAAACAAAATGTGTTTTTTATATTTGAATTGAATCGAACCCAGTCAGCCCATACTTATTTAGGCATATAGACATGTAAACATTGTTTGCCAAGCTGATATAGATTCTGCGAACTGCAAATCTATTTTTGCTCTCATGAGCATGCTCCTTGTACACACCTCTTTTCGTAGTCATTAAGGTAAGGAATTTGGGTGTGGCTTATCAACTGCCAAAGACGAATCAGAGCTAAATTGAGGATAAAATATTGCACGGATCAAGAGACTCCAATTGATCCGAAGGCTGTGTATTATTATTTTGCAAAATTTTACATGACCAAATAAATGTTGTTATATATAAGTTCAGTTATCCAACTATTTACGGTCATGGGCTGTGTCACAAAATCATTCTTCAAATGTTCTTTGCCATTTCATTTTCCCAGGGATTCTCCCAAATGAAATGACGTATCTGAGAATTCTTTTTAAAAATCCTTCTTAAAAAACTTGAGTTTTCATCCCAAAATATTCCTACCACTCTTTGGAAATTCATTAACAGGATATCAATTACATCCTTTTTTCGCAAGGTTGACTTTGATGAATTATTATATGTCTATTCATCACATTCACGTTTTTTTACGAGGAAAAAATGCAGTCCTTTCACCCTTTGAGAAGGAACAAGCCGCATTTATATATGAACCAGGCACGTTTTGGTTGCTGGTTTTGTTGATGATACTCCAACAATGGATCCGGACAGGGATGATGATTAGGATGGGAGAAGTGAAAGAAAGAAGAAGGTCATGTATATGATCATGATGAGGACAGGAGGATCTTTGTTGATGATACTTACGCATTTCTGCCCTCATGCCATAAAGGTGTCCTTCCTAACTAATGCTGAATGGGTAAGGTCCCAATTTACGCTTGGGTGCGTATGAAGCACAGGTAGATTTCCTGAAGCTTTGAGCCGAGCCTTTAAAAAACCGGGATCCCATCCCGTAATCATAATCACTCTTACAGATACGGAATTTTTTAAAGGGCTCACACGCATACAGCCAAGCAAGGTGGCATTTGTGTAATACAAGCCGGTAAAGGAGTCGGAACGTTTATGCTTTTCCTCCGGTTGACTGATGATGATGAGAGGATATACCCCAAAATTTTTGTAAAAGGGAGAAAGAAAAAATCGTGCCAACAAAAATGAACTGGACTTTTTCTCCTCATTTCTGTTCCGGCTCAATGTACCTCAATATGCATAGGTATGCATTTCACTGTATGGGACAAAATGTTTTTTAAGAAAGGAAAGCGCAACCCGATATACCCTTTTCCACGGAAAGATCACGTTTTAACAATATTTTTTCCTTAAAAAAGTAGATTTTTTCTCAAAAGTCCAGTGAAGGTTAATAATTTGTGAATGGATTGCATTATTGCTCCAATACAAAATGTATATTGCATTGCCATTGATGATCAACTGAAACCCTATCCATATTAAAGAAAATTCACTTTTTTAAAAGAAAAATTGATCCTTAAAATAGGAATAAAGGAATTCGGTGAGTTTGATTTTTTGACGATGATGGAATGATTCGTGTAACGAACGGGGTATAATTCCTCAAAAGAATCAAAGAGTTCAAGATGAAAATCCAAACTTTCCCACAAACATTATCCTGATCATTCAACATCATCAGTTTGACCAGGGAACAGGAACTGTCCACTGTCACCGTTTCCGTGATTCATGAAAAGATGATGGAAATTTTTACTCCTTTCCTTTCAATTCCATATTATTATTCTTGATGTCGATTTTTTATAAAAATAATTAATGATATTTCCGTGTTATTTTCAGTGGATAAAAATTCAATTAGAATAATATAATACAATATTCCCAATGGATTCTTCCTCTATGTCCATATGTATAATGGGAATGTGAACAGGATCATCAGATGATTCAGTGAAAATTTTCTAACGAGAAAAGTAGTCGGATAAAAATTGATTTTGTTAAGTGGAAGAAAAAAATCCATCATAGAGAAAAAAACTAGCATATAATACCAATAGTTGGGAACAGTGAATTGGAATATTTAAGAAGGAGTGGAACGAAAGGGTTAAGCTCCTTTTCCTTACAATATGTATAATTTTTCCAACATTTTTTCCATCCATATTCAAGTTTTCTGTTAAGCTCCATCCATCTATACATTACATTATTATGATGACAGTGAGGTCAGCATTACACAGCAAGTTTTTTATAGCTTGTTGGTTCCCATAAAGCTCCATAACGGGAAATATATAATTTGGTTGGGGCACACATGTGAGCTAAAAATGTAAAAAGTAGAAGAAAGCCATATTAGCACGGTAATGCCTAATGTTGGTTGGTGTCGTACTTGGTATTGATGCTCATTCGATCCTCTTTCCCCTCAAAATTTTTCAATTACCAGATGAAAGAAAAGGAGAAGGGTTGAAAAAGGGTTAAAGCCTAGGCATGCATACATACATGGATGGGGTAAGTGAAGGGAAATTCTGGCTCTCAGCCTGAGAGAAGGGAAAGGGTTGAAATGGTATTTACGAATAGATGATGATGCTGCCGAATATAAATCTAAAGGGCCATCTGGATGATGATGAACCTGAAATAGAAGTTTTAAAAAATTGAATTTAACAAATGAAAAAAGCTACTGCAAGTTTTTTTATGAAATTTTCGTACAAAAAAAAACTCATCTAGAGAATTTAATGCTTAGATGGGTGGTGGTATGGTGAGCATTGCCTACCTTATTATTTCCACTTGAAATTCAACTCTAGTCATAAATCATAAAACCGACAGGATGGCAAAACAGTATTATATGGATTTGTAGAAAGAGATTTTTCTCTTGTAAAAATTTACATATAATTTTCAGTGACAAATTTTTGTTTGTGGGACTTTCTGGATTTGGAATTCTGGGAACTGGGAACTGAGTGATTTTGAGAAAAAATAAATGCAGTTTACCAAGTTTTTTGTTTGTAAAAACTTGATTTCCAGAAAATGAATTAATGTTGTCGTAATGATTTTTTAGAACTGAGAAATGAAGTTGACCACTTTCATAGATATATTTTCCAAATTTATTATTTCATGAATCATCAAATAAATTCAATTGGGGAAACGATACAATAAGTTTAACCCTTTACTTTACTCTCATGGGTTTGAGGCTGATTGTGATCAGGATGACATATCATTTTTTCTAACATTTTTCTTCGTCAAATGAAAGTTGTCCATGTAATTTTTTATTTCAATTGTGCTATATTTTGTGTGCTTACAAATGCTTTTGAATTTCATATGAAAGTTCATGTATTGTCGACATATTATCTTTATAAAAATCGTAACTGGGAAAGAACATTCATTACTTGGAATACGAAGAAATTCTTAAGGCAATCGTGAGAACCAACTGAGCAATAAGAATGAAACTGGACTTTAAAAAATAATAAAAGATATTGAATGGCTTGGGTCACTCTATCAGAACTTTCCCCTTTCTTTCTCTAGTCATGGTATTTTTTCTAAATAATGGGGTCAGTATTTCCTTTAAATAATTATTACTCTGATTTGAATGCGCTCTTTGTATCGAATATTGGTAAAAATCAATTTTTTAAATGGGTGCGCATTACAAACCGGTTTTAAACACTTTGACAAATGCATTCTTATTGGTTGCCATTTTTAATATATCTGGACATTTGACAATTCTAAAGTGGCCTCATATCCGTAATAAAATATCCACATAACTAATTCAACTCTTATAATATAGAAAGCTTGACATCGTTAAGCGTTGAATATGAGAATCGTGGGATTTGGAATGTAAAATTTAATACCGATGTTTTTGGTGTCTTTGCTTTCTTATATATATCAACTCAAAAATTTAAGGTGATGGCAAGTATTTAATCATGAATTTAATTTTTCAACATTTCTTTATTGAACACTAAAAATAAAAGGAGGTACAAATTTAATTCTTGAGATGCTTAAGTTGATAAGTTTATTCTCGTAATCGTTGCTATTAAATTTTCCCAAAAATGTCCATCTGTACATTTCTTGTAAGATTGAAAGATACATAAAGCCATAGCCAACAAAGCAATCGTAATCTTTCTACTTCATCTATGCACAAACTTATTTTTGTATGCTTCCGAGAATACACCATTCTTATAGTCAACAAGACATTAATTCTAAAATGAGCTGTTTTTCACTAAAGAAAGTCCTTTCATTCAGGCCAGTGCTATTAGCGAATAGCGATCATTATCACCAACCAGTTACAGCAAACCAATACTTGTCAGTAAAATTCTTCACTCATTTTCAAATGAATGCAAGTGAAAAATATGGGATGATTTAACTAGCTCAGTACTTAAATATACATTTTTGCAGACAAATCGTCATCTTGCTTCCTTTTGTTATGCTTTTACCAGTTATTAGTAGATAAACTTTACAAGCGAATCTTAACAATTTTTTATTCATGTGATGATTTTCCCTTTGCTATACCTCTACCATTCTAAAAAGGAAAAATAAATTATCACCTGAAAATAACAGCAAATAATGAATAAAACTTCGACTGAGAGA
Source organism: Pseudosinella alba (assembly GCA_034700485.1). Lineage (NCBI taxonomy): Eukaryota > Metazoa > Arthropoda > Collembola > Entomobryomorpha > Entomobryidae > Pseudosinella > Pseudosinella alba. Next base: position 28,778 of record JAQIXQ010000191.1, on the reverse strand, counting down.
TTTTTTACAGAATTTATAATCAGCAGAGAAGCAAAGTCAAACTGGCCATTTACCAAAAAAGCATTTAAACTTCTGCTGCTGTCTCCGTCTTCAACAAGAGAAAGATCCGATTTACCTGAGAGATATGAAGCTGTACATCTCCCACTTTAGATTTCGAGTCTGTCGAAAAATTATTCGAGTCCCTCCACTTATATGAGGTTTATGACTATATAAAGCAGTGATTTTTTAGATAGTAAGCAGAACGAACGGTCTGAAACATCTTTATATCGCTGTCTTATACGATTTATAATCTTACACAGATTGAACAAGAAATGTGATGATTTTTATAGAGATATGAATAGCTACGGACCTCAAATAATGTTCCCCTTTCTTTGCACAATTCATATCTTTTCCCTGGTACTGATAGATGGATGGATGATGCAGAGAGTCATCATCATGTGAGCTCATCATAAAGCTCACAAGTAGTTAAAAGCGATTTATTTACTTACTCATTAACGTCTCTTTTCCACTTAGAAAAATAAAATGGATTTTTGTGGTCAACAGGTTGAACGTCTATAAAATTTAAATTGAGTATATCTACGATATTATAGATGTTTAGATGCTCCATTCTTGAATTCCTCTGCGTTGAAATCTCTGTTATATTTGCCCAAGCAAAAAAGATTTAATTTCCTCGTAACTATTGTAAATCATACGATATCTGCAAGCAAGAGAAACGGTTCTATTTTAAGCCAAGAATAGATTCACAAACTCGTAAATGAGATGCTATTTTTTTACCTTGGTCAAAATTGAAGAAGAGATGTGTACTTTTAGCTTATCGTTAATTGCAATATATTTACTTCACCTCCAATTTACCTGCATTGCACTGCAGAAAAGAATCCTATCATGATGATATGAGATGAGGAAAATGAGACTGGTATGGTGGTGATAGTAAAGAACAGTTAGGAAGAGTTCTCAAGAGGTTATAATATTTTTTCCCTTGTCTCAAATTAGCCAAATCTCCCCGTCTCCCAAGTCCCTATCATCTCTCTTCCCCTGTGCTCCTTTCAAGGGGTGTGTTTACGACCCTGTTTTTAGCTATTTTTATATTTCTCTACTTAATTATCATAAGCTATATATTTGCGAGTGTAAATAAAATTTTGGTAAGGAGATACGAAAATGGGAAAGTTGGCGAGAAAAATATTTTGTTCTCTTCTGGTCTCTCGTCACCTCTTCCTTATCTTTGGCCATAGTTTTTCTGTGGTAAGTATGGTGTTCACAAGCGAGGTTAATGATATTTTGCGGGGTGGGAAATAATAATGAAAAAAAAAATAACAATAACATATGACTATGATCACTATTTTGACGGATAATACACTTCAGTTCACCCCCTTCCACATTAATATTTACTGCTTTGCTGATAAGTTTTTTGCTTTTCTATTTTTAAAAATGCTATTAAAAAAGGCCTGACCACTTGTTTAAAAAGGTGAGGAAAATTTCTATTTATTTATATATCTCTGGTGGAGAGTGGGCATGTGAGGCACTTAAAAACGTCACTTCTCATATCGCGAAAATATGTTTTGTAGTCAAAGCATGAAGTCCCGAGGTCATAACTTTGCCACGAAATATTTTTTTTCATCCATCCATCCATCCTTCCTTTTCGCCTTTCTCTCCATCTCCATATTCCATCTATCTAAATCTGCATCTCTGCTTAAGGATTGAGGAAAAGTCGTAAAAATAAAAATATATTACGTATGAACGAGAAGGAGAAGAAAAAATTGAAATTCAGATGGAAATTTCTGATTTATGAAAGGCTCATTGGTGTGATTACGAATTGCTACATGTGAGCTTTTTTAATGTATGCATGTAAAGCAGTCAACTTTTATTTCCATTTGTTCAAATCATGTATAAGGGTGAAGAAGACGGTGGAACCGAACCCAACGCTGCGGTGGTAGCGTGGGAATCCACATGGTCCATTAACAATATTTTTTCACCCTTTAAGGAGACTCCGGCTCTCTCCTTGAAGAAATTCGTCAAGAAAGAAAATATTCTTGTATCTCTCAACTCTTTAAAAAACTTCATCTAGAAATCTCTCAAGTTTACTTATTTACATAGATAAACTCCTGTTTTCCCACTTACTAAATAGTTGAAGCATTCAGTTACGCTTTCATAAGTACAAACATGCATGAAAAACTGGCATATTATATAATGCATATAACTCATTCATAAATATTAATACAAATATAGGCACTAAATTTTTAGAAAATAGTAAATATAAATATCTACAGAAATATGCTTTGAGTCTGGTAAGTTTTTTAAGGAAAAGTGATGGGGGAATGGGAATGGGAACAGAGACTTTCTTCATTTTTGAGTATGATTATTTATGACGAATGCTAATAAGGCTGATCATTAACACATGTTCACTTGTAGATAATTTGGAAAAACAACATTTATTCCCACAAAATTTATGCAGACAAGAGAAGGAATGGTGATTTGAAGTGGCATTTAAACCAGCTTATAACTCCAAGTGTAGAACAATTTGGTCTGTGATATTGATATTGCATTGGTTTGAATCCCGCTTCCCATGAAAGATGGCATTAACAGTCTCAAATGCTTGGAGGGGAGAATTCACATTTGAGGAAAACGTGTTCAAGAGACAGGTTTTGGTTTTAGAGTAAAAGCTTGATTTTTTTGCTACGGGGCTCTTCCCATGAAACTCAAGCATATACACAGAGCCCATCACTCCAATCCAGAATCAGTCGCTGCTGAAGTTTCAGTGGATGCGGATGGCTCATGTCTGAGACTAGGACATGGGCTCTAGGATTTTTAGGGGGAAAACTGCTTTTAACTTGCTTGTCTGCTTTTTTAGGGATTTTCCATGTAAAAACTGAGAATATATATTTTGGGGAGAGTTGCAACTTGCAACAAGTTTAGCTCTCACCCTTCCTTGCTTTCATTTTGCTTTGGCTTGTCTAACCTCATGTTGACTAATATGACGTGATGGTGTCTGGTTAAGTGGAGACAAAAGCGGCACCCTAAACTCCACTGTCTCGGTTCCCTCATGATTTGGGTGATTTTCTGTGGAAAAAATGGGGAGAGCTTTTGAAGTGCGGAGAGACAGGATTACGTAAACATATGTTTTACATGACCCATATCCTTGTGTGTTTTGGGTATCTTTTACAAAGATCGCCTTTTCTAGTTTTTCTCCCGTGTTTGGGGTAATTATCTGTGGAAAAAATTATGAGCTTGAAATGGGTAATGGCAGCATATATGCGGAACAAGTTCCACAAAGAACTAGAGCAACAAGTGACTCGATTTTACATGTAAATTATGAATCAGTCCCAATCAATACAAAATTAATCGCATTATCAGGCCCATATGAATAAAGTCATGTCTGTATTACAATGACAATATTTCGATCTGCTTATTTCCCCCCTACGTCATTATGACAGTTAGTCAAGCCAAGCCAAGCTACAATTTATATTTGAAAACGTTACCTTCCTAAGCAAACATCGTGTTCAGAGCCTCACCAACATTCTATTTGGGGTGTTTGCATATGATTCATGATAAATTCATGATTTCCTTTGTCTGCTTCCCGTTTTGAAAAGTACGCATTTTTCATCGTGTGCATAATTGGCATAGATATTTCATCCGAATGACATCCTGTCCACCTCAAACTCTTCTCAGGTGACAGAATCCTACACGCCCAAACATCACACAAAGTCAAGTTACTCTTTTTCTCTGTAAAATACATCCAAACAAAAAAGAGCAGAATTATGAAGAAAACTGCTATGGGCCATGTTACATTGTTTATATATCAATGTACTTTACATATCCCCTTTCCTTATGTGCATTGTCAATTTGTCAGGCTTAGTTTTAGCCAGAAGACAGCTCCAAGCTAATGAGCATAAAATCTCCTTTTCTTTAATTTGCTTACAAAGAATATATAATGTTATACCTATCATTTTTATTCCGCTGATCCCATTTTTAGCTCTGATCTGACGAGACTGATAATACCCTTTCATTTGACTTGATTTCCATTTCAAAATTTCAAAATTAAATATAGGAGCCAATCGAACTCCATTTTCATTTGATTTTTGTTGAAATGAATGCAAAAGAAAATCATATCATGACAGAGATATTATAAAAGAATGAAGAAAAAAATATATTATTGAAAGGGGCTGCCGTGCACTTAATTGCAACGTACCTTAGGACGTATATGCCCATACTCATGCAGCTATATATTCCATGTAAATATAATAATACCTCTGGTGGTACACATAAGGCTGTGATTAATTACCCGTTAATTATGGGGTTATAAAAGGAGAAAAACTAAAGAATACTCGAGGAAGGAACATTAAAAAAATATTGAATGGAACATTAGACGAAGCCGTTTTAATCACCGGCCTCGTCATCACTGATTGTTATTAATCTCTCCATTTTCTCTCAACTCTCCACCAGATCCTCTCGATGAACTATATAAAGACCGAGAATAATGTTTTATTCAGGAGAAGAGAGATGGTCGAATTGAAGCCCTTGGTTGTTGCGTCTATGGGACTTTTTAATTACCTTTACACGATCAGGGGGCTGGCTGTTATGATTGTGATGATGATGGCCGAAAGTCCAAGTAAGTCAAGTCAACTCGAAACAAAATCGCATTGATGATGCGCATTATTGCGTCCCTTTCTTTCTTAAGATGTAGAAATTAAGGTAATGAAATGAAATCAAATTTTTTCCTTCCAAGGATGGATGGATCCTCATACACACGCATAGGAGAATAGTACGTAGTGCACGGCAGGTGTGAAGTCCAAATTAAGCAAAAAAAGAGAGATGATGAAATAGTGATAAGGGATCTTATTCAGAGATGTGCTAATTAATTAGATGTCTAATTAATTTTCTAATTAATTAGCAAATATTTCTAATTAAAAATTCTAATTCTAATTGAAATATTTTTTGCTATTTGAAATCTAATTCTAATTAATTAGCTTGATTTGCAATAACTAATTACTAATTAAATTTTAATTAGATCGGTGGGGACCTAATTAAATAATTAATTCTTCGATTAGGATATTTCGAAAAATCGTCATCCAATTTATAGCTCTGACATCAGTTTCTGATACAAGAAATGGATCCAACTTGATTTAGAGGGTCACTAATGCGTTTGTTGTTAAAATCAACCCTGATCGCAATATTCCCAATGAAAAAATCCACGACTGGTGACCATTATAAATTGTGTGGAAATCCCCCGTTTAGCTAATTGAGATAATCTTACTCTTATCTCGTCAATCCTGAACAAATTCAATACAATATTTTGTTAATCAATCTCATTTCTCAATGACCGAAGGTAACTTTCATTTAAAATGTAGTAAATTGTATAATTTTGAAAGATTGTTTCACTCACTCAACTCGGTATAATATATTTCAATGTTTCAGAAAACAACCATTGTTAACACATCAGTAATCAGTTAACTTTTTGAGAAGTATTTGCAACTTTTTGAAAATATTATTTCGATTTCAATTAGTTGGCTAATTAATTGGTAATTAGCAATTCTAATTAATTAGTTGCATCTATCTAATTGCTAATTGCTAACTAATTAGATAGAAATTGGCCATCTAATTACTAATTAAAAATTAATTAGATAGAAATTGGCCATCTAATTACTAATTAAAATTTAATTAGCAATGGTGCTAATTGTCCATCCCTGATCTTATTATCATTTACACTCGCTTCTTCATTTGTGGTAAAAATTTTGTATTGTGTTCCGAGGGAGAATGGACTTCTTTCACGTGTAAGAAATGGCTCCGAGCAGACTACGGATGGAAACAGACATTTTGTCGGCATTGGAGGCAATTCCTGTAAGAAAAAAAAGTGACGATGAGGTGGATGATGATCTTGATGATGACGGTGAGAATGATGGGCAATCCAGTAGCAACTTACCTGTTGGTGGTCAGCGGTATTCGGGAATACCAAGTCAGTCGAGGAAAAATATGGTTGCAGGAAAATCTTCTGAAGCTAAAGGAATTTCTGTGGAGGAGCGAGAAGCAAAGTGATAAAGTAAATTGTAGTAAAAAAAATACACAATAAAATGGATGGAAAAGGAAGATGGAAGAATTTTATTAGTTTCCACTAAAAAAGAATATATTTTGGAATGGTTAGTCCAGAGGAGTTAAGTGAATTGCTAATTATGCTTTGCAAAGAAAAAAAACATTACGAGAGAATATGTGCTTTATTTGAAGTGAATAAGAAATCCATTTCCATTTATTTTCTTTGGGTGGGTAGGTGGGTTTAAGTTTAAATGTTAATAATATTCTTTATTGTCAGAAATGGTAATTCTTTATTACAATAGTAAACTCCCCCTTTGAATTTATGTCTTGGGAAGTTTTCCTCTTGGTAGATTTTTATTTCTTAAGGCATGAACATGAACACCTGTGCACTTTCTTTTGGTCTAAAAAAAATGCAAAAAGTGAATATGCACTAAAAAGTTGAAGGGAAATGTGCCCTGGGTTATGTTATATTGCAAAAATATCTTTTAAAGTACTCTTGATGGGCGGAACAAAAGGGGCAGGAGGAGGAAGGAAGAATTGGCAGTAAAAATATTAAGGCAATGTACGCTTGATGCTGATTTTTAACGATAGTTTTCAATAAGCGTTAAGCATTTAACGATTTATTTTAAGGTGCAAGAGAAAATCGTAAAAAACTCTGCCTGTTATATTAAAAGGTACACTTGGGAAATTAAATTCTCACATTCACATATGTATACATACCTATATGACATTGCTTAAAATCATAGTGATGTGATAAGTAAAGTTCCTGTTTTAATTCAAAAACGGATCAATCATCTCTTAATATCAGAAGAGTTCCCATTTTACCTACAATGCTATTTCGTTGTAAAAGACACAATTTCTACTCTTTCCCATTCTATAACCCGGAAAACCCTTTCTCTTTTTTATATGAAACCCTCCCATTTCCCAATCCTTTTTAGTGAAACAGGGCTCAAGGCTCAACTGCACATATTCATGGGAAATTGTGGAAAGGGTAGTTATCCATATCTTGCTCGTTCCATTCCATAGTTCAACTGTCCAAAAAATTGCACCTTTTCCAATTTCCAATCCATTGCAATGGAATATAATTTTCAATTTCAATCCATTCTTACATACATTACTTGGCTCCTTTTTATCTGTTAAAAATGTTTTAATCCTTTATTTATATAAAATTGATTGTCCAAGTTTTTCTGTGATATTATTTTGAATCCTTTCCTTTGCCCATATTCATGTAATAACTTATATGGAACTGTACCAAATGTATCAGAATGTGATCGGTTGTGTTGTATTTCCCCTTTACAAACTGTAACGGAAAGGAAGGAAAGGGGAAACCTTTTTTATTATTTATTTCGGGATCCACTCTGCTGCTGATGATGATGATAGTGATCGGAAGCCTTTTTAAAAAATTGAAATATGCTACGACACTCATCCTCATACAGCTCACCCTTTTTTCTTCATCTCCTTTTCCTCTCCTTCTCCTTTTATTGATTTAATGTTCCCCAACACTTCATATACTTTTGTGTCATGGTGTTGCATTCCATTATTAGCTGAAAGGAGTCTGAAAGAACCCGATCCACAAATATACAGTTAGTTTTTTATACTTTATTGGGAAGACTAAATAAAAACTGCTTTGTGAACTAAAGACTTCCTCCAAAATTTATTGCAAGTTGTGACCAGGCCTGGCTTCTAGAATTTCATTTGGAACGAGGATGATTCCCATCATTTAAGGGTATTTAGCAATGGAGTGAGCTCCCAAAACGATAAATATTCTCATTTTTTTTATTCATACCAATTTCTTGTTGCATGTTTCTGCTTGGGACATGATAAAAAATAAAAATATATGCTCATGTATCTTTCTAATGGCCATGGTCAGCATAAAAAATGGAAGAAAACCAGAGAATTGATAAGGATAATGAAAGTCGGGTTTCTAAAAAAGGTTGATAAATGAATTAAGTGGGATTGCGTTTTTTACCAGTTAAGTTCACACACTGCCTCTAGTTCATAATGAACAGAAGGGTAGTGGAATGGAGTCGCATCATAAGTTTGCAATAAATCTACACACACATTCCAAACAAATCCTTTATTCTTATCTGGAGAATGTGTCTTTTCACTAATATTTCCTAGGATTAAAAAATACCCATGCACAAGTGCGGCCACAACGGGGACGGGAGGACTTCCTGCTGCGAGTTTTGTTTCGTTTTGCGATCCAAAAATGAGCCCGAGCTGTGCCACACCGGAGGTCAGGTATTACTCTCAGTTTGGGGAACTATTGTGCCCGAGATTATGTGACTTTTCGGCTTTATTTTACTTTTTCACACATTTACCACTGAACAAATATGTGTCATAATAAGGTTTTAACGTTTAAAGGGAATTTCTTTAAATGTGTTTTCCCTATAATTTTGTAGGCTCCCCACTGTGGAGCGCTATTTGAGAGCATATTCGGGGATTATTAGGCTGCTCAGTATTTTCAGTTTATGTATTTTCCCCCGTAAAAACTGACTGAATGACTTAAATGAATGAAAACTCAGCTACAAGTAAAAAATGTGCAACAGATAACAATCGGACCACTCGGCTGGATTTTTTTTTAGGATGAAATAATTTACGACTACCGCAAAACCCGGCTGGGAAACACGGAAAAGAAATTAAAAGGATTTACATGGGCTACTCAACACTTCTTTCTCATTCTAAAAATCATTCAGAATTTCGTTTTTCTCACTTAAAAGAATTGACTTCCTCTAGTAAAATAATTTATTACGTAAGCATTTGCTCTGTTGAGTAATTTAGGTTGATTGATATTCATTTTCTGATTGCATAGTTGAAACGTCGAAAAGTATATGTCCCATTTTTTGGGGATTTGTTAATAAACTAGATGCAATTGAAATCTTGCTTTGTAGAAAAATTCGGTACACATTCCTATATACAATTTTCCCATAAACATCCCTATTTTCTATGTAAAACCCGATTTTTCTCAAACATTTCTTGGCAAGTGACGGGGGTGTTGATACTACGGGGCATTCCATCGGATTCAGATTCATTCTCCCAGTTCAAACGGTATTTTATGGTGGGAAAATCTTCTTACCCTTTTACTCCTGTTCAGCAAAGTTTTAAGCAATTCACACGAAGACTTGCTTACAGAAAGAAGAACAGTTTCTTATTCCATAAACAGAAATCTGGAATGTTAAAATGACAAAATATTTGGGGTCCCATATGTCACATGACAAGGGGAAGAGACCTCATAAAAAACTCTCGAAACAAAACAGGGAGAGATAGTTAACTACCAAATCTCAAAAAAACACTTTCCAATACGGAGAGATAACTAACGCAATAATAATAACAAGAATCAATGACAATGTCATGCAGGGGAAAGGGGGAAAGAAGCGATATATCTATACTTGAACTTCACTGGCATGGCATCATCGTCCCATCTGCATCTGGCTCTGGATGACTCTTCTGCTGAGAAAAAGTCTGTTTAAGCTTTAAGAATTTTCATGGTTTTTCTGTCCCCATCTCTCCTCCCTCCACCCCAAAAAACAGAGCCTTGTCCCCTTCTTAGATTTTAGAGGGAACTAAGTATCAGCCATGTACACTAATCATAATGATCTCTTACCGTAAATATTGGGAAAGTAAAAATATTTTTTAAGCCATACAATGAGGAATCATGTGAGGAATTTGTTGTCTCCTGCTCATTTTACAATATTCGAAATCTGTTCCTGGTGAATTTAAAATAGCTTTACATTGCATTGGATTTCTACTTATATGTTTGCTGCTCTTATGCTGGCTCCTTAAAATATCTACTCACCAACAAAAAATATCTATCGAGAGATGAGATGAGCGACGACTCAGGCAAAGTTTTTGATGGTTTGATGTAAAGTTCCTCCCGCTGTGAAGTGATCAGATGCATCATTTATACGGACGGATGGAGAGAGAGAGATGACTGCAGAGGAGAAAGAGGATTGTCTATGGGAATAGTTTGAAAAAAGCCAAAAGAGGAGACAGAATCTGAGCTTTGCCCAATATCTCTCTCTCTCTGACTGAAACTTATTTATTTCCTACAAAGGGATATTATCAAGTATAAATATAATATAGATGGATGCCCATCAACCATCGATGAAACCTTCTCGCTAGCTCTCTCTTCTTCTGCGCCAGGCGCAACAGGGTACATGGCACACAGTACATCATTTGCTTTTTTTCCTTACTCGCACGGAGGAGACTCGCTGTTAGAAATAGTCACTTTTTGAGCCCATATTTTTCAAATCAAAGGATTCCTCATTTTTTTCCCTTTCTCTCGTTTCTTCCTGAGCCGTTTTTTTATAAGAACAAAAAGGAAGACGGGACGAGGTGCATCATCCTTGTAAATAAGTACGAACATATCAGTGTGTCCCGATCATCATCATTTTTATATGATCATGATGAGATGATATGTTATATGCAGATATAAGTACTTTCAGTACAAATATCTATCACTTTTCATAAATGACTTCTTTTATCTTCTTATTGCTATTCCTGCATGGCTAATAATGGAGCTACACATGTCTTCATTTTATACACCGCAGTGTGAGCCAAGCCAAATGCAGATTGACGAAAAAGGGGAAAGGATGATTTTTTCCCTCTATTCTTCTTCACTCTCCTTCGTAATATTTTACAATAAAAAGGGGTTTCTCCTGCTCCTCAGATAAATGTCTGAAATTTTCAAATAGAGGAATGGGATGGATGAATCTTTGAATTTCCTGAGCTTGAGTTGACTACACATTGACAGAACATAGGAAAGTTGGACATCCACCATCAGAAACAGAAGTAAAACGGGGGAACCATGTGAAGTGATGGATTGTAGGTGATTTATCTTGTGATATATTTAATCCTTTCTCGTTTTTCAGTCCATTTCTCAATTCTCCCTATTTGCTTGAAGAATATGTAAGGAAGGGAGGGATGGTTGGTTGGAAAAAAGGAAACGGGCCGATGGCGATAAGGTTTGTTGGGATCTGCATTCTGCATATCATTTCTCCCATGCATTTTTTACTCATACCTTTAGCAGAACATAAAGCGTTTTATTTTTGGTTTTTAAAAAGATGATTGCCAATATTGGATCTCTTTGCATTAGTGGCTAAACCACGTTTTTCCTGTTAAACTTTTCCTAACAAGTAGGGAGCAAAAGGGCAAAAGTGGCATGGTTGAGTGGTTCCCGTCACCAGCACGTCATTGTCGTCGTGACATGCTCATGAAGACGAAGTGATCTGTTTCTGCCGGATAAGGAAATGAAAATAATATATTTAAAGTCTTTTCTCTTTCCAAAGTTGTTCTTTGCGGTTGGACTATATACATGAGCATAAAAGTAAAATAAATGGAGTAAGTTTCTTTTGCTTGAACTCTTCTGTGAAATATGAAATGAGTCAAGTCATCCCCATCCTCGTCGTCATTTTGAGTGATCAGGCAAAAATCTTGTGGAATATGAATAGTTGAAACAAGCAAAAAATAACCCAAGTCAAGTCTCTTATTTTTTTTACATATTTATTTTATTTATTTATGCATATGTGGACAGAATCGGAAAGAGAGAGAGGGAGAGTAGGTAAAAAGAGAGTGGCAAGGGACAAACGAGCTAGACATCATAAGGAATGACATAACAAGAGTTACTAATCATCGTCATCGTTCCTTCGAATTTTCTGACAAGGTATGTGGAGCTCCAAGGGACAGTGGGACAGGGAAATATTGCTGTTTGCATCATCATTCTCATCGCCATCGCCTTTTATCTGTGATGGTGGTGAGCGAAATGCATAAAAAACTGAGGAAAGGGGACATCATATTCAAAGCATCTTCCATATTCATCCCCTTTTGGTCCTTCAAGGGAGGAATAAATTTAGGAATAAAATGGCTCCTTTGATATATTTCCTTTGAGAATGAAATTGAGATGATGATTGTATTCTGGCCTTATAATGATATGATACCCTGACCAAGAGCATGCCTGAATATCATCATCGGGTGGAAATATAATGATCCCAAGAGCATTTCGAAATAAATAAGCATATTCCATTTAATAAATGAGTATATCGTTCCATGTTCCATGCAGGTAAGTCTCATTGAAAAGGATTGCATTTTCCTTTCCCTTCCAGTCCTCATCTTACTGATACCGCCGCCGTTGCTGAAACCAGAGACGAGGACTGATGCCCCGTTAAAGACCATCTTCCAAAACCAACCCACACTTCATTTTTTCCTTTCGACATTTTTCACGCTTCATATTTGATTACACCGGACCGGACTCTGGACATTATCTCATCGTGATGCCGAAAACGCGTCTTGTCATGTCATCAACTGGTTGCAGCCGTCCCTCCATGTGTTGTGTTTACTCCTCACTTTCTTTTGGCCGTATGCCCGCTTCTGCAGCCGGGACAGAGGAACAAAATTATATTCAAGGCTACCTTTCTTGTCCGCTAGCTCCTTTATTATTACACTTTGTTTGATTATAGCTATGTGTGTTTGGCTGGTTTTGAAGACAGTTTTTTTGCAGCTTCTTATTCCAAACGCCATAATCATCTATTATATCTTTGGATCTGATGATGATAGTGATGGGATGATAATGATGACTATGATGAAGTAAAAAACAGAGATGGAGCAACAATGCCATATTTTCTTACTTTTTTTTTCTTCCAAGATGTTTTTCAAGGATACGATGCACGATGGACGATGGACCGGACTCTTGTGAAATAATAAAAGATTCTCAGCCGCATTCTGTTTCTGTGCAGTATTGTCTCGATCTCGGCATGCCAGTAGCCAACTAATGATCATCATTATTAACCAGAGAGAAAAAAGTATATGTAAATATGGACTATGTCTCTGTGTACCTAGCATGGGACTTATCATTAATTATCCAAGTGTGTAATCTTTCTCCTTCATCTCATCAAGCCACAATTTTATTTTTTATCAAATATGAGTTAAAATTCCTTCAGCCCAAACGGAACGAAAAATTTGATTAATGAAATGGAGAGAATGAAAGCGGCAAGTGGTAAGAAAAAATGAAATGCGGTAAATTGTATACGAAGAAATGAGAGGAAAAATATGAAAAATTACTGAAATATCCTCCTACTCCACTCCACATACACATAAAGGGTTACAAATGGGAAGGGAAATGTAAACTGACGAGTGAATTACAGATATGTAGTCGGGGGGAAATAAGTTTGGGGAGCGGTGAGAAACAAATTGGAATTTGAGAGAAGGAGTTAACTAGTCAGTTATATGATACACTTGCTCCACTCCGGAGTTCGGTCGGTTGGATGATCATCGGTGGGACTCTTGGTAAAAGTAGTTGGCGATAATCTTCAAAGGAAATGAAGTGGAACTTGAAAAATGAGGTAAAACTCGGGTAAAAAATTAGATAAACTTGAGGAAAAAATTGGAAGATAAGTAAGTAGAGGAGGGCGAGAGATAAAAAATACACTCACATGGGAAGTTTTTCTTCTGGTGTGGTTAGAGATGTTAGGTCTAATATCACTTGATACTTTGTACATATTTTGGATGATATGATGATGGGGTTACGTCCAATTTGAAGGATTTTTGGGAATAAAAAATTCCCTTTTCCTTATCAAATTATTTAAAGTGATAATCCTCGCATCATCTACGACACGGAATGAAATCGCGTGTTACCGTCATGTCATATTTAATCATTTTAGTATATCATCCCAAACATGTTACATGTGTTTTTGCCAGCTCCTTATCTTGTTTGAAATTTGTCTAGAAAATTGCATAAATCTGCTTGTTAACTTTCGGATTTTGTTGGGAAAAGTTTTTTGGCGGGGGGCTTATCAGGAGGATACATCATGTGAAAAATGTTTTACAACGAAGGATACGAATGATATGATGCCTAGCTTGTTAGGAAAGGAAAATCTGGGACAGGGAGAATTAATTTACGCTTCACCTAAAACCACATCAAATTGATGTGGTAAATACACCCGACATTTGGATTGAACCACCACCTTGAATTATGCCACCACCGTGACCGGGTAGTTTGTAGCCTGAGCAAACTTCAAATCATTTCCATCAAACTAAAAGACAAGCAAAATGTTTAAAATCCCACGTTATACATTACCGCATGCACACGTTCAAAACATTTTAAATTTTACAGTGAAAAAAACATCAGTTTCTGGTCCACAATTTATTGATGCGAATGGGTGGACTGAGAAATCTCTCTTTTCACTCAACCGTCGTCGACTGCCCTTCGATCATGTAATCATATCATTCGTTCACTTCCTATACGCTAAAATGTGCCCCATTCTGTTTATGAATTTCATTCACAGCAGTACGCTCTCGGATGAAAGGGAAGCCACACACATAGCCCATTTCCAATCCCCGGCTGCTAGACACGGCCCACGATTACGGAGAGGAATGAAATTTAAAATTTCAATTTCGTATAAATTCTCATGTTAAATATCCATCCAGTCATATTTTCTCATCGGGCTCTGGGATCATATCAAAGGGTTTCCTCCTCAGATCTGCATCCTATCCCCAAAATTTATATTAATTTAAATAATGTTAAAAAATCCTCCCGAAAAACATGTCGAATTTGATGTGGCTACACATACTAATGATGACGATGATGATGTGGTAACAACCTCAAATATGGGTTATATTTTAGAAACACATCTCTCCTCCGCAGAGAAAAACTGGGCAGATGATTTGTTCGAGTTGAAATATCTGGAATGAAGTACGGTCAATCATAATCCGTTGTTCAGCTTCAATTCATCCATTCTTCCCTCTCATGTGCGTGTGTGTGTGCTTGTCATTTTTGTTTAAAAAAGGAAAGGGTACAAAGCATATCGATGATCAGCCCATATATATACCTATCGATCAGTTAGGAAATAAAAATGCAAAATAAAAATATTTTATTGTGAAGAATACGCTCTTCCAAAAATAAAATCATCTGTCTATCTGTCCATCATATTTAGATGAAAGGCTTGTCCCTTTTTTTTTATGAAATCCTCTGTATAGTGATTACTCTCCTATAAAATCGGATTATCTGGAGCGAGTGATTTTCAAGTAAAAAGCTAACAACATATATGACATCATATCCTTCGGTATAGATTGCTCAGCAGAACTTTCATCCGCTTCGAATCTGACCATTCACCCGTTTTTCTGTTGGATTCTCTCCATCCCCATTTCTGAATTCTTTTTTATCCCATTTATCGTAGGAGGAATAATGACACAAAAATAAAATGCGTGTAACTTTAAAACGAGAAAGTTTCACTGTTTGGCCAGATGATATTCATAAATTTACTCTTTTTATAAAATTGCCCAGAAATAGGAAATTCAAGCTTTTAACAGATCAAAATAACTTTTCATCTAGTTGGTTGTTTGGTGTGTTATGGATAATATTTTTGTATACAAACTATACAGTTTACACACAGAAAATGAAAACAAGTCCCTCAGTCAGAAAAAAAAATATAAGCTAAAGTCAGATCAGAAAAATAATAATAAAAAAGGAAGGAAAAGAATTGAAAATGAATGAGCGGATGCATGGATGGGGACATATAGGATTAAGTTCACACTGTGTCACATTCAATAATAGATTCTTTTTTACTTGCAGTGCACTGCACATTACATTACTTCCAAAAAATATTAAATGTAATACATACATTTCTGTACTCCTTCGTTCAAGGGTTATTTAATCCCTTCATGGTTTGTTGTAAGTTGCAACGGGAAATACATTCTGGTGGTGGTTAAATATAAATAATATGTTCTTACATTCTCACTTTTTTAGCTCCTATTTATATATCAGGCCAGGGCCATACTGTATCAGACTGGGAGGAATTATTGTTATATGAATGGGAGGAAGAGGAGCAGTTTGAAATAAATAAGTTATGTGATTGTAACTAAAAGAAGCCAAGAAGATGAAGGGCAAGAAAGGGAAGTAAAAAAGTTACGTTGCACTTTTGTCACAGTTTTTCTTGCTGGGACTGGTGGGATATGATGTGAGATATTGTGTACGACAGTTCAAATATGATTTGGAATAAAAGGGAGAAGATGCAAGTCATCGGGTTGGCATTTTCAAATATTCTTTCTTCATTTTCGTCGGCTTTGGATGTTCGTATATTTCTATTTTTTTTCAATTTTGTAAAGTATTTAGGATTTATATTATTAGATTTGATAAGGAGGAAGGGTAGAATACAATGCACAAGATAGAATCAAGGCAGGGATGTGGATGAGGTTGTGACAATGACAATGAAATTTCCATTCTTATTTTTTGAGGTTTTGTGCAACATTGAAATGTTCCAGGAATGTGAAAATCTCGGATAAATTTTGGTTCTTTCTTGGGTAATATGGCTTTTCGCTGTTGTCACATAATATTCAGGATTTTGTAAATAGACAGACTTCCTCTCGATATGAATCTCTTTCATTCAATGTTTCGTATCAACTTTCTTCTCCCTTTGAAAAAAAAAATTGTTGATTTATTTTATCAGCTTCTGTGTAGTTGGAACCGTTGGAAGTGAGTATGGCTATGACTGTTTCATAAACATGTAAATTCAATAACGGGTGAATTTACTACGGAAAGTGTTTTTAACTGCTCAACGCAACGGAAAGAACATGATCCTAGGTTTATTATATGGCCACGGCACGGTTGCAATATTGATGTAGCTCATGGCCTATATGGCCCATATGTGATGAAAGAAATGCATAAATATATGTCATAGTTATGCCATTGCACCCTCAACTCAATGTAAATATTACAACTCCTATTTCATCTCCAATTTTAAATTACGCAATATGGAATATGGAAATAGTAAACTGAGAGGAAGGAAAATCTTTAAAGGCCATAAAGGATAAAGCTAACTAACTAGGCAAGCTATAAAAGATTATGAGGGGGAGCATAGGCCTCCTCCATATAATAAATAGCAATAATTCAGTGCAATAATAATATTTTAGTTTTAGTAAGGAAAAACATGTTCTTAAAGATTTAAAATATTTCACCATAAATTGCATTTTATGAATTGGAGAAGTTACATTTGCTGTACTTTACTAGAATTCCTTATATTACAAGTTATATATGTTTGTATGAAATTACAATGGTTTTTCCCATTGCTTTACATTATAAACAAAGCTGATAAAATGCATTATTATCATGGAGGTGAAAGCGTGGTTGTTTCCCGAAGGTTTGCCTGTCTGCACCCTGACGCCACAAATATATGCTTTTGATATCCAATATTATTTTCTACTTACAGGTCATTTTCAGCTGTCTAATTGCCAGCATATTAATTTAGATATGTCAAATCGTTGTTTCAGCTAAATATTCTCAATGATATTTTGAAATTAGTTCCATTCCATTCTCTATTGTATTTCAGCTCCGTCTTTACCATTCCTTGTAAACGAATTTATTTTGAATTTGAATTTGAATATAAGGAAAAGCACGCATGTGGGTAATAAATTTGAACCCGCACAAAGTCATTATTCAATTCGCCCCCCAAATACCAACTTATAATAATAATATTATGCATGCTTTTGTTTGAAGTGACTTATTTCGCTGTTGCCCAACATAGCATCAAAAACATACCAACTTATGTGCATAACCCCTGAATTCTTTTCCAGTACTGGACACTTTTTTGCAATTTACTTTATCAACATAAAATGAAAATTATGGGGAAGGGAGGACAGGAGGGGGAATAATAATACTGTGGGGCTCTGGCTCTCCCATGCAAATTCATTTTCGCAAGTTATTTGCACTAACACCTGTAGTTGGTTGTGGAACAACACCGATTTTTCAACAACTAAAACTGGCCATTTCATACTCCGTCCAAACATGGAATGGGGAAACGGAAAGAAGAATGTTGAGCGACTGGGTGGGTAGGTAGGTATGGAAAGGAACAGAGATAGAGATAACTTGTTTGCAGTAACAACACTAAAAATAATGGAATGGGGTTACATGCATTAAACTCCCCGTAATAAAACAGCAAGCAACAAAGGAATCTGGGAAAATGAATGAGTTCTCCAAAACTTAAAACGATGCATGCCACAAACGTATTATTCAACTTTACCCAAATTTGTCAATCCGAGGGTTAACTTGGCAAAAATAGTTGTGTCGTTTGTGCGAAAATCTCTAACAACTTAAATAATCCAAGCCACAACAGTAAATCCATTTATGCACAGAAAAATATTTCCTATGGGTTGTTTAACATATTTCTGCGATATAGGCATATCCATATACTTTAGTCTGCAGTGTGTGTTCCTTATCCTTATCCACATATCGCCAATTGCATTCATTAAGCTGGAGGAAAAGTGGAAAAAAGTGTGCGTAATAAACTCTTAATTTAATCCCTTCCGTTAACATAGCCCTCATGTCAGAGACGTAACAATTTAAACAAATGGCTTTCTCCTCAGCTTACACAAAACTCTACTTTGTATTAAATACCTGGAAGGGGGGAAATAAATATGCTGGGGACGCAAGGCGGACGGACGGACAGGGACGACGGGAAGTCAAAGGGGCTTGACTCTGCTGGAATATATGAGTTTGGGTTGGGATGAAACTAGATTACAAATAAAATAAATGTTTCTTACCTGCAGCCATCTCAATGTATAAGAACCAAAGTATTATTCCCCCGAATTTGCTTTCACTTCTGAATAGGAGACGGAAGAAAAAGACAAAGTACCTATCCATCTGTCCCCAGTACGTTTTAACCCTTTCTTGGATTTACATTCCCAAAAAAAATTCAAGACGGGACAACTAATTTCCTTGGTTGAAATGACCATTAATCCTTGTTTCGGCTCTTTTTTTGGCTAAACCCAGTCCGAGAAATGGGACTTGCTTGATTGCCATTGCTCGAAGGAGAAAAAAGCTAGCGTGTTGCACTCAGCACATTGCAATCATTCCTTGGGGGAATAAATTCTACCTGGAGCGCTCCAAAAAATGGGAGAATGGAATGTGAAGGATATTTTTCCCTCTTGAGGAGGTTATTGCGCTTGATATACTTACTCCCCTAATGAGCCAAATTTTGCATGTAGCATATGCATGCAAAAAATACTTAATCCAACAAAGTAGAAATATTAAAAGAAAGTAAAGCTGTTAAAATGGAATGAGAATGTGCGATGATTAAAGGTAAATATAGTTAAATCGTTATTAAATGCAATCTCACACTGAGCTAATCGACTTTGTGGGAAACTATAAAAAAGGCGAGAGAAAGTTGCATTTCCGAAAACAAAAGAAAAAGTTGCTTGACTGAGCACTGTGGGCATCAGTGCTTATGTGAGTGAGCAGTTTGACCACAATAATATAATTTTCCTTTATCATATTAAAATCTTTGGAATTCGTTTGGACTCAAAAGTAAAACCGGTAATCGGTTGCGACGGACCAGTTCACCATAATAACTACAACGGAACTTGGCTTAGTTTATGAGACTGGAAATAAAGGACAATTAAGGTGGATTACTGAGAATGATTCTATTTAATCAGCATTCCCCGAGCAATTATGTATTCGAATTGGAAATCCCAGTACATGTATACAGTATGACTGCTAGGTTCGAGACAAAACTAATCAGATATCAGATCCGAATTCCAAGTTTTAAGCTTGCCATGCACCAATTACGCGTTTTCTTAACCAACAAATGTTCCATATTTCTTGAGACTTTCCATATATTTTATTTTTCAATAATATGAGGCACGAACCACATATCATCCCACCAGAGAATATTTTCGGCGAGCCCCTCTTATTAGTATGCATTAGAGGAGAGGAACATTGGGAAATTTATGGCGTTTTCAAACTCCTTCCCATATCCCATAGCGCACCAGCGACTGACTGGCCAGCGGACCAGAACGAGATGGCTTTTGGGTTTAGAGTTTTTCCTTTTTATTCTTCGTCTCCAACATTACTTTACTTCATTCCATATTTTATTACAGCCCCACAAACATAA
Source organism: Pseudosinella alba (assembly GCA_034700485.1). Classification (NCBI taxonomy): domain Eukaryota; kingdom Metazoa; phylum Arthropoda; class Collembola; order Entomobryomorpha; family Entomobryidae; genus Pseudosinella; species Pseudosinella alba. The sequence continues at coordinate 8,880 of JAQIXQ010000191.1, read as the reverse complement.
AGTCCCAAGCTGCATGTTGCTCCTTATTAAATCTAATGTGCTCGTTGTCGCACTTAACTCGGGTGGTTTATTAGCCACTGTCGTCCGTCTTCTTCCCTCACAAAAACCCCCAAAGAAAAACAAGAGCGAGGAGAGTCCCAAACGTCCCCCTGTGTACACTTTGGCCAAGGAACAATATGGACGGGTGTAGATCACGCATATCTCTTTCTCTAAAAGAGGCAGAAAGGAAGAGAATTTTATTATGTACGCTGCATCGTCAAACGAGAGCAGTGGAGACCACAGGTCTGCGTACCTAAAATGGGAAGAAAGTTGACTTTTTTGGTGGCATGGCGTGCCGCAGGATGACGAATACTTGGAATAATATCTACTTGATATATTTATTTGTAATTGGAGGAAGAAGGAGAAAATCACATGTAATTCGGGTAGGTATAAATGTACTTATGCTTGCATAATGTATGTATGTATGTGTCTACAGCATTGTATTACCTTATATCTGTATTCTTCCTATAACTTGTTATCTCCATCGCTGGTCTTAATTACTCCTGGAAAGCAATTAATACAAGGAAATATAATATAATATTTATTAGGATGATAAAAACACACGACCGATGTTTGACCAGGTTAAAAACTGGAACTGGGAGGAAGAGAAAGTCTAAGCCATATTACTTTCAGATTTACCTACACTCTTCTTGACTCCCTGTGGCATTTCTGGCACTTGAAAATCATCGCCATTCTCATTCAAACCTGACTTTGGCTTCATGTGCTCCTTATTTTTTTTTGACCGTGTTTACATTTCTTCCCCTATTACATGGACTACACGAGGGAAATAATTGTTAAATAAAATGTAAAGAAATAGTGCAATATTACTTGTTATGGTCATTGTTATTATTGTTATTTGTTGTGAGCACGACCACATCTCTTCCTCCCGCTCCGGGATTGACCTGACATGTTGGTGGGGGTAGGAATGAGGAAAGAGTAGCTCCTTTCATTTTTTTATTCAATCATTTATGCGAACTGAAATTGTAAAATGGGTTGTTGGTGAAAAAGAAAACCTACACTAAAGTTGTATTATTATTGTTATTATTCCTCAGTTAAAAATATTAATATAATTTTACTGCTCCTTGTTTCGAGTTCTGCCATTCTTCCCGGTGCTTTATGATTGTTGTTATTTCTCTCCAAGTTTGGGTTAATAAATCAGGAAAAAGAATGGTTCGGGTAATGTTTGTGTATTTATATGTGTGACCGCATAACTTCCCTGTCTGCCTTCCTTCTTAATTTCATTTAGCCCATTTTAGGATTTATGAATGTTGGAGTCTGCCGTCTACACACACAAACGGGGAAAGTGAGTACGTACATGGCATAAGATTAATGCTTCCAGTCCACAAAAGCGTATGACATTTTTCTTGAAGAAAAGTTTGGATGTTTTTTGGCTATAACTGGAAGGGATTAAGCAGTTCTCATGGATGACTGACTATTATGGGTTGTGGAAAGGGAGAAGGAAATCTGGTTTACATTTTTTCTCCTATTTTTTCCGGGGCGAAATACGGGCATGTACATCGAAAGGCTTCAAAAATGTCAACATTTTACTTGACATGTTGCTGACAAGTGAGCACGAGATCTGGCAATTGCAATGAGTGAACTGACTGAGAAACTTTAAGTTTTTCCCGTTTTGGCTTTCCTCCTTGCATTCGCCATACAGCCATATTCTGCCAGTGGCACAGAGGTAAAAAATAAAATCACATTTTGCGTAATCACTCTGACATATATAGCCCTAAGTGGAAGTACATTTACGTCTAACTTTCAATTCAATGTCATAAATTAGGTTGAACTTTGCGTTTGGCTTGTACGGAGAAAGTAAGCTGCTATGTTAGCCACAAGCAAGAAATAAGAAATAAGCCTGGCATAAACTCCAGGATATTCTAAAATCTTCAATAATTTTATTCATATCCGGGTCAGCTATACGTATGAAATTACCCTTGAAAGAATAAAAATTACTTGATTTTTACTTTCCCAGAGTTCAGGAAATATAATTGTTATTGTACGGTGGGTTGGGGCAATTTTAAGGCAGGTTTCATTTATGCTGGAGAGCCCCCCTATATAATTAGAATTAATGACAGTCTAATTTTACGCCACTATCGGGTGAACCCCAGAATACAAGACATTCTCATTAAACTACATATGAACATGGGAAGGAAACCGTTTGCTTGGCTAAACCTTCTTGCTAAATTCTACAATTGTAACGAACCTATTTATGTGATCTTTTGTTGGATGGAAGGTGGCAAGCCGTAGTAATAGTGAGTAAAACTACTGCTTCCTATTTTAACGTAGTTTGCCACAAGGTCACATCAGTTAGCAGGAGCTATTTATATCCATTTCGGGTTATTTTAAGACTGAGAACCAAGTAATTTATCACGGGTTTACAGAAAAACAACTGAAGAAAATAGTCTGAATTTATTTTAAATCACTTGCATAAAAATAATTTTTGATTACAATCCAAACTAAATTCACACCTGGGTCCCAGAAAAAAAATAGATTCATGTGTGCGTATCCAAGAGCTGGATGACGTAGTTTGGATTACAGTACAAACGTGCAAAAGCAAAGTTTTTAGTTTTCTAGTGGTTGTTGGAGCTGATGTATATGTCATGTAATTGGCTATTTTTAGAAATAGCGCATGTAATTTTGACATTTCTCCTGTGAACTACAAGCTCATGTGGGAAGGGTACACGTTTATGTAATATGAATTTGCATATTTCCAACCTCCCAATAAATTACCCCAGATTAAAGTCGAAACGGAAGTGGTAATAATAACCATTCTTGTTCAATACTGATTTATAGTTCGAGTTCTAATTGGGGGAACGTGGGACGCAGAGGAAAAACTTGCAAAAATAAATCCCCTTGATTAGAACTGCGGAAGAAGGCCATGAAGAGGAAATAGGGTAATGGATACTAATCACTATCATAACCAAGAATGAATAAAAAAAGTGGGGAAGTTTTTTAAGATGATTAGGATTAGGATTATTACAATGAGGGTGATAATGATATGGGCAAGTTTTAAGTGGATTTCACGCACCTCGCCATAATACATTAGCCTTACAATGTATAAATGAAAATAATCTCATTATCTCTTCAACACCTTCAACCTTTATATATTATTGGGAAAGCGTTCCTTCCACAAGTGGAGTGGATCTGTATTAGTGTGAATGTTCCCCAACAAAATACAATTAAATTGACCTAGTAATCTTCCTTCATTTTCAATGCACGAGCCGAAATAAATCCTGATAATAAGTAGGGCACTTGAGAATTTTACATGGATCCCAAACTATTATATTATAATAATTCCCTAAATATATATGAAAATGCAACAATTTGTATGGAAAAATATATATTACGTAAAAATGGAAACCGCTTAGTTTAGAGCTCTTCACCACGGCTGAAGAGAGGAAAGTAGATACAAAAAAGGATCAGGGGAAAAGAAAAAGAAACCATGATAAATAATCATTATGAATAAATAGGAGAACAAAGTGAAGTACTTTTTTGGGGCTTTTAAGTGGGGTCTCCTCGGCTCGGCAATTCAGGCGAAAAAAAGAGTAACCAAAACCAACTAATAAATGTGGGTTACCCTCCATTAGCTCCCAAATTCCTTAAAAATGCGGAAAGTGGGGGAAAATGGAATGTATGGGGGAACTGCTTAAGCTTGAGCAATATAAATGAGCTCAGTTCTACCAGGAATAGGAATGAATTATATGTTATATGCATTTTTACTTTTGTATTGTATGTTTTTTACAATAAAAATACTGTTTTTTATGCATGGTAAAATAGATTTCCCTAAAAACATATGACTGTGTTTAAGCATTTTTGTTTGGGGGCATATTTTCTCAACCTTTTCATCACCCCATTTTTCCACTGAAAAGTAATTTACGGGGAAAATATGAGTGCAATGGCTATAATTTCTTTACAAAAATGCTTGAGCAGTGTTGCTCAAGTGAGGGAACTGTAGGGAGCAATCAACTCATTCAATGTCACTTTTTTACGTTTATGTAACAATGCCATGCTCTAATTTCTAAAAAACAGCAGAGTGCAGTTGAGCGAAGTTTATTTCCATTTTTTACTGCCGGATTTTCACACATTTTGGGCAATAGAATGAATTTAGGCAGTAAAACGACTGCGATTTTTGATAAAAAAAAATCGGGGAAACCGCTGAGATATCATATCATTATATGACTTTTTATCAGCTAAATAGCTCTGAATTGGGGCTATTATGGGATTTTTTTACTGAGGAAAATGGCATATTCATTCATTCGTTTATGGTATACCTAAGCATTATTCAACTGTAAAGGAGAGTGATATGCATCTTTTTTCACTTTGAGAAAGAAAGGCATAGAAAAACAAATTGTTTACCTCTCTCCAGGAACTAATCTGTATAATGTGTGGGTCTGGCCATTTACTCGTAAAAAATGCTTCCGATAATGATGTTATTTATGGATGAAATAAAGTTGAATTTTCTTCTGAATTTTGCTTTTTCATCGCCTTCTCACACGTAGTTGGAATTGGGAAGGCAGAAATGATGATAGGTTGATTGAGTTGTTAGTTTTTCCAAATTGGACGAGAATTGGTTATGCTTGGCGATCAAAATATTTTATTCTGCTACTACGTCATGCTGCAAAGGAATAGATGTGTGTTCGATTGCTTGTTTGATACATTTTGTCTTTATAGCGTACATTGCAACTTCTCTGAAGATTCTGCGGTTGCAAATTGATGAAATCAAGGAAACTAATCTGTAATGTAGTCCTCTAATGAAAACTACAAAGGCACATATACCATTTACCAAATTCATTTAGCTGTTTCAAGTCTTTCGAATTATTGAATATGCCATCATCTTTTCTACGAATCAGCTCCGTCACCATCATCATCACCATATATCATAGCTGAATTGGAAATCTGATGAAGATGACGATGAGTCCGACAAAAAATGCTATTTTTGCGAAAGGAGTACCCGATATGAATATGAAATGAGGAGGATTGACATTTATTCTTGGTGAAAATCCATCCTCATCATAAAACCCTGCCAATAAGAACCAAACTATTGCAGTATCAAGTCCATTTGGAATGTGAAAGAAGAGCAGAGCCTGCAAAATTTCTTTAGCTGTAATAAAAACTAAGCTTTCATTTCTTCATTCCATCACCATCACCATCCACATCATCTGAGATAATGATAAATGCAAATCATTTGGATTCACAATGGGATCTATTTTTTCAGTGTCGTTATTTTAACAATAATGGAGGGAGTTGCTTAGATTTTCTAAAATGTACATTTCAACTTGAGCTAAAAATTGTTGACAATTACATATTATATTTCAGAGTTGCATAGGAGGAGGAGGATAAATACACTTTTGTATTGGTACCATATCGAGACGAATGTTGGTGTTGGTGTGATGGAAATGGCCAAAGGATTCTATTTTCTTACATTCAAACTTCAAGCTCCCTTGCCAAGTTATTAATGATTTCTCGAAGAAATGATTAGGTTCAACCTGTACGGATTATACAGGGGTACTGATCCTCTATATTGATGGGGATGGATGGTAGATTGAGAAAATAAGAAAATAAAATTCGAGGCTGAATAGATATTTATTTTTTACGAGTTGGCTCCAAGCTATTTTCATCTGTCGAGGTGCCTTCAAAAATATTATTGTTCTTTCGTCTTCCCATTAAAGATAACATAGCTAATCCTTCGAATGATGCTAATTGTATTGGTATTGTTACTAATCCAATAGTCCTTAACGATTCCATTCCATTACACGGCGCAGGTTTAAAAATTGTGAATTTTTTGCTAATTCCATTTCATAGTTTTTTAATATAATTCCAAAATACTTACTATTCCATATGATTAGCTCTGAATCAAATTGTTCTTGAATCTCAAGGCATGCTAATATGCAAAAATCAATAAATCGACAGTTCTAAGAAGGCCCCAGCTCAAGACTGCGACTGCACCCCCAGAAGGGAGATCATCAATCATTCCATTTAGATATTTTAATCAGATCTTTCTTCCTCAATCTTCTCATTACATTGGCTGTGCGAGAGGGCTTGGACTTGCAGACTAACTTTAACTTGGTTGCAAATACTTAATGAACAAAAAACCTCCTTAAACAACAGGAACCAACGACATATCCTTCAAAATCTTAATGTACATTTATTTTTAACTTTAAAAGCCTGCGACGTGCCCCGACTTCCTAAACCAAACTTCTTCTCTGAAGATTTGAGCCGAGATTATGCCTTATTGTACGGAATTATATTCGGACTGAAATCCCCAAGAACCAATGTAACATGCCAAAACTAATACCGATGCTAAATAAAGGCACACAGTTTAGAAACATAATTTAGCTGAAAAGTTTACAACGCCCTGACATTATCTATTTTTTATAACAAGACATGAGAAAGAGATGGAAACGGAGCTACGGCATTTTTCATCGTGTTCTACTTGCAGGTCATTCTTCTTCCACAATAATACTCCTTCCTTTATTACTCCCCATCATACATTTTTTTTATAGAATCTGCATTATTAGCATAATATAAAATCATATAATGATAACACATAATAATGGCAATGCAAGCAAAACTTACGCTTCATTCATGATGGATTCATCATCATCCTCATCATAAAAAAAAGATGTCCATGTTAAATGGAAGAACAAAGTTCCTTGCACTATTGAAGCCAAAAAGCCATCAGCAAAACAGCAATCCTCATCTTCTTCTCAATCCTCTCAAACAGAAGCTAAAAATGCTTGTCTTGTAAAGTATTTTTTTGAAACTGTTCATCTCCCCAACCCAAGAATAGTTCGTAAGAAACAAACGGAGCTCTTCTTATAAGTATGATGATGGATGATAAATTCTTCAATAATAAAAAACACGTACACCACCACCAACCAAGCTAATCCCAATCATAAAACAACGTCAAAAAATCGATCTTTGGTAGGCTATATGCCCTATTCATTTGCCTAGCCTTGCCTTTTGCCTCGTGAAAATACTTTTAAGGAGACGGGCAGAGAGAGAGAGCCTCGCCACATCATTCTCATTCCATTCTGCCTATTTTTGATTTTCTCTTGTGATTTGATCTGTGTAAATAGTTTTTTTTCTCTATGCAGATGATCGAACAGACTCCTGTAAAAATGACAAGAATGTATTGGCCCGTATTAAGTTAAGGAGAGTCCCATTAACTACAAGTCATTCTCATCAAGAAAAAAATGTCTACTTCCTGCTGACATGCTACTACATAGTTTGATGTGATTAGCGGAAAGTCATCAGTTATTCTCGAATGTAATCCTTCCATGAATAACTGATCAACTGATCGGATGGTGGATTGGATTGGATGAGGATGATTAGGTTGGATGTGAAATCATTAAACTATTTTGCCATTTTTATATCCCATTTATATGTGTCTTGCTGGTTCGCTTATGATGATGATGACTATAGTTAAAGGGCAAACTGCAACTTGAACCCTTTCCCGATAAGAGAGATGAAGGATGTCCTCCAATTTAAAAATAAAATTGAACAATGGGCAGTCAGCAGCCAGAACTGAGCAAAAATGCGCAGAATATTATAAAGATCTCTGCTGTTTATTAAATCCCCAGAAGTTAAATGGAAACAAATTTGGATTTGCATCAGGACAATGATTACAATGATGGGACACATCACAGCACATCATATAACATCTCCCCTGTTTTGTATTCAATCTACCCACACACACAAGCAATTCATATCATTATCTCATCATGACAATGAATGTTCCTGTTGTGTGCTGTATTCCTTACTATGCTACCATTATTATTATGATTATTTCATTGCTTTTCTTTCACCTGTAAGATCTCCTCAGTTCATTTCAGTGCTCATCTCCTCTGCATATCTCATACATTAATACATAACGCTCACGGCTTACTTCTCCTCAAAAAGAGCCAAGCAAGCCAATCCAAGAATAGAAAGGTTCCTGCTGTTTCTCTTCATCTTCTACAAGTTCCATTCTTCTTCAGTTCATAATCAAAAAGTTATGGATTATGAGCATATTGTCAGTTTACTTACTATTTAAGTATTTATTTTCAGGGGGAAAAAAATCTTTAGGACTCTTTTGCCTAATCGAAAAGGTGGAATAAATTTGCACATCAGACATGATCATCAGCATCATCATCCACACAATAAGTAACAGGACCAACTATGCACTTGCCATCTCTCCCATCAAAGATCATCCCAGCGCCAGCCTCCAAATCAGCCTCCAAGAGGGCCAGCAGGAGTTAAAATGTTCTGAAGGAGCAAAAAACACTTAACAGGGAAAGGTAAAAAAAAGAATGGCAAAGATGATTTTACTATTTAGCGATGCATACATTACATGATTATTATTATATTTCGTGTACATTACTTTATTACTTTTCCACTTGCAGAAAAAAAGGAATTATTTTTGAGAAGAGAGGCAAAGAAATCTATAAATAAATAGTAAAATATTATCATGATGATACGGTCCATGCACTGAAATGAAATAGGCATAGATCTCTCTCTCCGTGCACCATCATATTTTTTACCTTCTTGACGGAAAAAAATTAACATGCAAAGACAAGACAAGCGCTCCTCATCATTATCATCCTCAGCGTTTTAAACATGATCGCATCATATAATAGAATTGCACGCAAGAGCTTAGACACAATTTGTTCTCCTACAGGTGTGCAGTGTGCACAGGTAAGCATAATTTTCCGCGAAAAAGACGAGACATGCTAAAAAACACTGATCATCATACAATGCCTAATCTGCATCACAGGCTCAGTTTTTGCAGACGATAAGACCCGTATGACGAAGTATTGTTCATAGTAACAATACGCTTTACCATTGTAACAATGGGAA